>BCLG01001389.1:31898-46698 GCA_001602295.1 Zoysia matrella | reverse complement strand
GTAGCCGACGGCTACAATTTTTTTTCGGATCTTTGCTCGCGGGTAGGGTTTCGACGAGTTTTTTCATACTCGTCGGGATCCACTCCTAGATCTGGCTCTGATGCCAATGTTGTTATCTTTTCTCTGGGTCTAGGAGTGTAGATCCGAGAGTTTCTGTGTCGGTAATAGATCTGTGGTTCGGAGGTTGTCAATACCTTCGGGTTCGGTCGCCGGAGTCGAGGAAGACGATCCAGCCATCTGCCTTTTGTCGGTGCTGTCCTCTGCGCTGGGGCAGCGTCGGTCGGTAAAGAGGGCAGTGGCGTAGAAGTCACGGCGACATCGTCGATCTCCCGGTGACGGCGGTCGTCGTGGCGATGACGGCGGTGGTGCTTCCCGTCGGCACAGTGCCCCCTCATAGATCGGGTTTAGGGATGTCGATGGGGTGCGGCGGTACGGACGAACTTAGGTCATGAGTTCTGGCCGGCTCCCCACCTCTATTTATTATGGCGCTGGCGACAGGGACCTACCAGCCATAATGGGCTGGGCGCCCCCCATCAGGGCACGATTAGGTCAAGGGTCCATTAAGACCGTTGGGCCAAAACGGGTGGAAATCAATTCCTAAAAAAACGACTCGAATTGAAACTGGCAAAACGCTGCAATCCATTTCCCTGCGTGCTACCGAACGCTTAATTTCGCTCCTCCACCAGCTGCATCTTTTGCATCGGTAGCTCACCATACTTGCCTCGTTAGGTGGTCAATGCGTGTTGTTAGTAAAAAGAGGGTGCGTTCCTTCGCCATTATTTTTTGGTACTCATGAAGCATATGATCCTGTCGCACCATACACATGAATACCTCTCGTTGTTCTCACCACTAACATAAAATTTACATAATCAGATAGAAAGTTTGTGCGCTCTTCGTATTCAAATGCAGTCTACGAAAGAAACTCAAAATTAACCTGATTCAAGCCGTTGAGAGGCATAATAGCTTACGTCCAAAGATGAGAGAGATCAAATCGTATAAGCTCAAAAACAAAAATATAATCTGGAAGGATCTTGGCTTGATCAAGAACTCTAGCACACGTGTGTAGATGTAATTACAGTGGAATACAACTTGGCTAACTTGTCTTTTGTCCATCTTAGCGTCTCTGATGCCTCCTTTTTATATAAGCCTGATTCAAGGTTACATGATCGAACTATGGTTACTCGGATGAACTAGGGTTACGTGGCTTGCCGCCTACGAAATCGGTGACCCCTTGACGGGTGGGGTCACAGTCTTCAGTTGGTATGGTCTTCTGACGCCCACTGGTGTCCGGAGCAGATGGTCGGCATCCTCCATTCGTCCTGTTGTCTACCGCGAGGGAACAAAAGTTACTTTACCGCGTGGTTTTACCGTCCGACGGGCAACTTTACCTCTGGCCGGATTGCTTTACGTGCTTCTGGAATGCTTTGCCGCCCTGGCTTGGCTGCTTTACCGTCTTAGAACTGCTGTATGTCGTCAGAAATCTCTGCGCTAGCCAGACATAGCCGTTGGAGCGGTCGGACTTTGTCGTCGTCCAATCCCATCCTTCGGGGTTGGGATGGCGCTTGGCAGTTCCAGCGTTAGTGTCGGAAGTGGTCGGCTTCGGTTTCTTGACCCCTAGTGTCGGGTCGTCGTTTTTGATTTGCTTGTCCTTCGCAGGCTGTAGATACGCTGTGGACCGTAGTTTGCAAGTTGATCTTTACATAGAGGTCGGGTCCGTAAGTACCCGGGACATACTATCCCGACAATACCCAAAGAGTAATTTTGTAAATACATAAACAGAGTGGTAGGGGAAGTGGTTAATACACTTAAATCATGTTTGAAATGTACTTCCTTCGTTGTTAAATTAATGTCGTTATTTACTTTAGGGTAAATTCCTTACTAACCATCCAAAAAACTTGTAGTTTCTTATTAGCAACTTAAAATTTTGAATTTTCTTATCAACCACTAATGTTAATTTTCTTTCTTTATTCGCTACTCTTATACATTTGGAGACTTAAAAAAGACCTTTATGCTCTTCTTTCAAATTTTCCTATTTGGTTTTGGGCATCTAAAATTTCACAAGGTGAAAATTTTACTTACAATTTAAATTCAAATTCAAATTCAAATTTTAAAATTTAATCTGAACCATTTTATTTTCTTTTAAGGTCGTGGACCATAATGTAAATTTGTGAGATAAAATTGATTCTATAACATTCTCTAAAATATGTAATGAGAAAACTTAGTATAATAATGATTGAGGAGCAAACAAGTTTTTTTCAGGTCTTTAAATATATAAAGAGTGGCGAATAAGGAGAGGAAGTTAATATTAGTGGTTGATAAAGAAATTCAAAATTTTGAGTGGCTAATAAAGAATAAAAAAATTTTGATGGCTAATAAAGAATTGACCCTACTTTTAACTTTAACTTTGACTATTCATTTTATTCAAAAAAATTAGTTTAAATATGAAAAATTATAAATTGTGTTTTAAATAACTTTAAAAATAAACTAAATTATAACGAACTATATGATATTTATAAAACTTTTTTGAATAAGACGAATTATGAAATTTGATGTTAGAAATCAACGGTGACATCAATTTAAGAACGGAAGAAGCACTGAGATTTTTTAAAAAATTATATATGGAATTTATAGAAAATACAAGAATTAGCTTAAAAATACTGAAATTTTACTTAATTGCACTAGATTTAGCACCTATCCATAGATTAGCACCTGGCACAAGTTGATCTTGGCTCCGTGTCACTGAGTACTAGTAGTAGTTTTTAGGAACCGAGACATCTAATGTGGTCACGTGTTGTACATGTGACGAGAGGAGTATATACATATACCTCGCTTAATTAAGCAGGTTAGATTCCATTTGACCGGTCCTAAATGTCAGGCAACCTCCGTGCTAAGAATCTCGTTCTTATTAGCTTTGGACGGTCGTATTGGTTTGGTTGGTCTTTCTCAATCAAATGTATTATTATACTGTAGTGTATTCTGTAGCGTTTTGCATGCATGCCTTTGCGAATACATACATCCTATTTAAGTATGAACAGCTTTATATCTTCTAGTTCTAGGCTGGGCAGTGGGCAGTTCCCTTTTTTTGATATGAGCGTGTTGCATGTTTCTATTTCTCGATCTTGGACCATTTTTGCCTGATGACAGTACCATCTTTCTAAAAATCTTGTGATGATGATACTGACCTATTGGCAATTGCACGATGCGTTTTTTTTTCTTCCTTTTTTGCTTAGAAGAAAATAGGACTAATACTCACACGGAGAGGGTAGTAGCATATGAAATCTCACAGGAATTTATAAGAATCATAAAAAAAAAACATAATAAAGTGGAAAAATTTCCACATTTCAAAATGGAGCCTTAGTAGAATTTGCTTAATATGACGATCTTTGTCACAAACCTGGACCTCTAAGGGCTAATCCCTCTTCTCACAGAAACAAAGAGCCTCCCTTTCTTCTCTGCTTCTTCTATCTTTCGATGCCTCCTTGCGTCACGCCATCTCATCTTTTGCACTCGGAAAATATGCCCTGCCATTTCTGCATTCCAGTCTCCGTTCTCCACGGCCTCCTCGCAGTCAACCAATTCAGGAGATTCTCGTAGGCGGGACGCTGGTGCCCACTCGGCAAGATGCCGAGCCACCACCCGCGCGCGCGTTATAGTACCACGCATGTGCCCGGCCTCCTCTTCTATATAACCCATCAAACGCCTGCTCAAACCTTGCAAGCCTACAGCAGAACGCAGCTGAAAACCGAAGCACAACAGCCTCCCCTGCACTAGCTTCGTCACGAAGCACTCACGCAGAGTGCAAACTAAAGCCGCTATAGTACGTACTCGATAGCGGAAAGCTAGATCGACGTGCCGATGGCCACGGTGGAGCTGCTGACGTCGGAGGTGGTCGTCCCGGCCGAGGAGACGCCGGCGGGCGCCGTCTGGCTTTCCAACCTCGACCTGGCCGCGCGCCGGGGTTACACCCCCACGGTCTACTTCTACCGGGCCAACGGCAAGCCGGGGTTCTTCGAGGCGGAGGCCGTCAAGGAAAGCCTCGCGAGGGCGCTGGTCGCGTTCTACCCGCTCGCGGGCCGTCTCGGGCTCGACGACGCCGGGCGCGTCGAGATCGACTGCACCGCCGAGGGCGCGGTGTTCGTGACCGCGCGGTCGGACTACGCGCTCGACGACCTGCTAAACGAGTTCGTGCCCTGCAACGAGATGCGGGACCTGTTCGTCCCCGCGACGCCGGCGCCGAACCCGCCGTGCGCGCTGCTGTTCGCGCAGGTGACGTACCTGCGCTGCGGCGGCGTCGTGCTGGGGCTCGCGCTGCACCACTCGGCCGTCGACGCGAGGAGCGCGGCGCACTTCGTGGAGACGTGGGCGAGCATCGAGCGCGGGTCCACGGGCGGATCCGCGCCCCTGCCGCCCTGTTTCGACCACAGGCTCCTCGCCGCGCGTCCAACGCGCGAGGTGCTGTTCGACCACCCGGAGTACAAGCCGGAGCCGGAGCTGGGGCACTTGGTCGCGGGGTCTCCGTCCACGTACGCGAGCGCGATCATCACGCTGACGAAGGAGCAGGTGACCGCGCTGAAGGCGCGGTGCGCGGGCGCGTCGACGTTCCGCGCGGTGGTGGCGCTGGTGTGGCAGTGCGCGTGCCGCGCGCGGTCGCTGCCAGCGGACGTGGAGACGCGGCTCCACTCCATGATCGACATGCGCGCGCGCCTCGCGCCGCCGCTCCCGCCGGGCTACTTCGGCAACGCGGTGGTCCGCACGTCGGCGCTGGCCACGGTCGGGGAGGTGGTGAGCAACCCCGTCGGCTACGCCGCGCGGCGCGCGCTCGCGGCGACGACGCAGGGTGACGACTACGCGCGCTAGCTGGTCGACTACCACGAGGGCGTGGACGCCATGAACCTCCCCCGGAGCGGCATCTCCCGCGCGCACCTCCGCGCCATCAGCTGGATGGGCATGTCGCTACACGACTCCGACTTCGGGTGGGGCGTGCCGGTGTTCATGGGCCCGGCCCTCATGTACTACAGTGGGTTCGTGTACGTGATGCAGTCGCCCGGGAAGGAGGGCGCCGTCGCGCTGGCGCTGTCGCTGGAGCCCGAGAGCATGCCGGAGTTCAGGAAGGTGTTCGCCGACGAGCTGGCTCGTCTCGGCGAGCTGTAGATAGACACCAGTCACACCACGTACGTCCATCCGATCGATATGCATGTGTTGTGTCGGTAACTACTTCCGCGCGTGACGTTGACGCGGTGGATGCACCTTGATCTTGTGCCCACCAGCTACAGGCGAGTAGGAATGTACTAGTCGTTATCAGAAGTACGCAGGTCGTATCATCTAATTTGGCTTGTAATAAAGTTTAAGCATCGTGTTAATACTAGTTTGGAACAGAACGGGAAACATGTGATCACTTGACTAGCTGATCCGACTGGCATGACGCGGTAACAATAATAAACTTTGAACTTTGCGTTGCTCCGTCCATACCGAAAGCTTTTCCAGGTCCGAAAGCTGGAGGAGCACGACGACGCGAATCTCACCAAGAACCACTATAGTCCATAGTTGAGCAGTTCCGTTAATAGTGGCACATCCTATTTGCTCGCGTAAAGCGGTCTCCATGGGCACCTTTTCTCATTCCATAGTATCACATATTCACATTAGCTTAGCCTAGGCAGGCAGGCGGAAGTTAGCTTACGAGAAACGACCCAGCTAGCTGAAGCTTGACTCTGACCACTGTTGACGAACACGCCACGTAATGGATTAGCTCACGGTGACGGTCGATCGGCCATGCAGCCAGTCTCGCTTCGCCATATTTTAGCTCACGGTGGCGGGGCACCCTGCCGACGACGATCAACGCGTTCACCAACCTCGTGCGAACTCTCGCCGAAACCAGACGCGATTAAATATGATGAACCCAGGATCCTGATCCGTTTAGGCGTACGTGCAGCCAGTCTCGCTTCGCCGTATTTTATCGTGCCACTAGCGAAGCCATCAAAGATGGCTGTCATGTCGTTGTCACACGGGTCGGAGGACTCGGAGCCATCGGACCGATCAAACCGCCTTGTACATATGTCGTAAATGATGCACACGGCCGGTCAGAGCCGCAGTTCACGCCACTACTAGTAACCAGGAAATTCGCCGAGGAAGTAACGTCGAGTGCCATACAATCATAATCAAACACGCGTCGATAACACGCCCTGTGCAGGACCTTAATGAACAGTGAATCTTCGCCACATGGCATCGGTCAGGAAGGCTAATTCGCGTCGTGGGTGCTGCCTACTAGCTTGGATGGTCGACCAGGCTCCAAAAAACAAGACTGGGAAACACTGCGAAAACGACTACACGCAGTCGTACCCTGGCTACACGAACGCCAAGTAATGACCATCCAGACCACGACGGGGGCGCATAACGGAGAAGAAACATGGCATCTGCAGAGTGACCGATCAGCGTCAGGTAGGCGTGGCCGGTCAGCAGGGAAACTAAATCATACTAGGACTGTCCAAATTAGTCGCGTCAGCCCGGCCATTGGTGCGCCGGTCACCGAATCGTACGGGTTACTCGAGGTGCCAATCCGGCACCAACCCCAGCCCTGATCATCATCGACCCCTTTCTTCAAGCCGCGCGAGCCCAACGACGGGTCGACGGCCATGCTCGCGATTCCTTGACTTGGCGCGCGCGGATTGCACTGCACCTCGGATAGACGCGATGGCGGTGCCCCTGTAAAAGATTCGTTCCGGATTCAAAGGTTCTCTCTCTTTCTGCGGGGAATGCAACAGGAGGGATTAGGCTTGCCGTGAGTTTCGGCAACGTGGTGTCGCCGGGACCGGGGAAACACCGAGCGCGATGAACGGACGGGCCGTGCACGGAGAGGAGGTGCTCGCGGCCATGAGAGCCGCGCCCGCCGAAGCCTGGCGCGTTTACACGGAGGCGTTGCCCGCGCGACGTCGCCGAGCGCAACGGCGGAGACAAAATGGCGAGCGCACCGGCGAGGAGAGACGACGAGAACGCTGGGGTGGCTGAGAACCGTTGAATCGGGAGTTTGCAGCTAGGATTTGAACAAGAGGACGTCTAGTTGGGAGAGTTTACTGGACCAAGCGACATTGGCGCCGCCCCATAGTGCTTGTTCTGCTCGGTTGTCTACCTGCCCGTTTCTGATTAAAATCACTCTTCAAAAACACTGTTTGACAGAAAAGATTCGAGCTAACGAAATGAAAAACCTTGTCCAGTAAAATGATAACCTATTCCATCTCTTTATTTTTCGGAATGGCAGATATATATCGCCGCTTTGATACTCTATGTTTACACTCTTGATATACTGATCACCGAACTAAACCCTGTCTAGTCCTTCAAAACTGGACCTGTCAAAATCACAACCAGCCGTATCTTTTCAAATTTTTTTGATGGAGTACAATAACCACCAGCTGTGAACCTACTATATACAGGAGTATCGGACTTTGCATGTTAAAGTCCAACAAAACCATCGTAGTCTCACCTAAGACCTAGGTCTAAGATTCCGGTTTTTCATTAATTTAGATTCTGAGACGTCGTTGTCCACGAACAGAATATTTTTAGATTCACTTAGAAGTAAGGCACATACGGAAAACCCGCGGCAAAATTTTTTACTTTCATATTTACAACAACGGATAGAAATAGAAATGAAAAAAATCAAAAACAAAAACGAACGGATAAATATGAAGTTTCGAATCCAAACAGAAATATAATAGAAATAGTCGGTAACTGAAAAAAATATCAAATATTTACTTATATATAGTCTAAGTTTTACAATACATATAATGCAAATTTCAAGTAAATTCATAACATATAACCTAACAACATAGGTCACTAAGAGGTTGTAAGAGGTTGTTTGGTTTATAACTTTTAATTTTTATTTTTTATAAAACATTTTCAAATGAGATCGCATTTTTGTATTTGAGAAAAATAGTAAAAAAGAAAAAACTCTGCTAAAAACAAAATTATGCTGAAACGGTCGATAAAAAGGTCATACCATTTTCGTTTTACCTCTTTGTCCGTTTTCATTTTTCTTCATTTATTTGAAAATGATTAGAAAAAATGGTAAACAAAACGCCGTGGAAACAAGAAATTTCCATACTAAAGCCCTACTTGAAAATCCTGTACGTGTCTTCCTAAACCGCTTGCTTCGTGGCCAGGACATAGTCAATTTTTCAGAGAGATGAACAACAGGTCCTGTTTCTTATAAACTCTCCACGTGACGTGAGTTGTGACTACACCATATATATCCACATGAACAGGACACGAATTAGCAAGAACCTATCTTAAACACGATTCAAATCCAAAGACGCACGCGTTTGCTTCGGCGCTCTCAATGGAGTCTTACCCTGGAGTACTAAGCGAAGACGACTCTTGGTAGTACCTCAGGTCACACCGCCCTGATCGCGAGGGGTTTCTCGCGTCGTCGTCAGGGAACATTGCATCAACAAATTCTGCGCGCGATGGGTGGAGCGGCCGTGTCTGCCTGCGTGCCTATCGCTCAACTGTTCGTGGCCGAGCGGCAGCCAGGACTTCACAGTCAAAAAGGAGGGACTCACAATTTCTCGGCTTCACATAGAGCTACTACTTCCAATATTTTTGTGTTCAGATGTTCGTGTTCCTGCCCAAAGCAGGGACAGAATCTGAATTTCCAAAGGATGCAGTGCAATGATCGGCTACCAGAACGAAAGGAGTATTACTCTCAGTTTTTTATGGGTGTTGGGTACCTGTCCGATGGAGCTAGCTAGGCCGCCATGGCTTAGAATAGGAAGGCACCAGATCTCCAGCGCTATGCTGGTGTCAGCCCTTTCGATTCTTGTCTCTTGTTATAAATGCACACGTATGTGGGGTTATTAGCTCTACTCGCTCCGTTCATTTTTTATAGATTGTTATACCTTTGGCACGAAAATTAAAAAAAAATAAAAAAATATGGTAAAAAAAACGAAGACGAAAGAGATAAATATAGAGATTTATTGAAAAGAGAGAAATCATATTAAAAAGAAAGAAAAATATATTAAAAAGTAAAAATGATATATATTAAAAAACAAATTTTAAATGCTAAAATGACTTATATTTGTCTAACATAGAGAGTATATATCCAGCTGCTACTGGGAGCTATTGCAGGAAATGCATAAACTGATTATTCGGTGACTCAACCGAGAGGTTATGCTGTTGTGATCTTTTCTCTGGGTCTAGAAGTGTAGATCCGAGAGTTTCTGTTTCGGTAATAGATCTGTGGTTCGGAGGTGGTCAATACCTTCGGATCTGATCGCCAGAGTCGTGGAAGACGATCCGGCCATCTGCCCTTTGTCGATGCGGTTCTCTGCGCTAGGGCAGCGTCGATCGGTGGAGAGGGCAGTGATGTAGAAGTCACAGCGACGTCGTCGATCTCCCGGTGACGGCGGTCGTCGTGGCGGTGACGGCGGTGGTGCTTCCTATCGGCACAGCGCCCTCTCACAGATCGGGTTTAGGAATATCGGTGGAGTGCGGCGGTACAGATGAACTTAGGTCATGAGTCTTGACCGGCCCCTCACCTCTATTTATTGTAACGCTGACGACAAGGATCCACCAGCCATAATGGGCTGGGCGCCCCCGATCAGGGTGTGATTAGGTCAAGAGCCCATTAAAGCTGTTGGGCCAAAATGAGGTGAAGATCAATTTCTAACATTTTCCCCCTTCATCTCATTTTATACTTTTATCTTTATTGCTTTTTGACTTCACTCATTCTATTACAGATTAATGCATAGAACTGTCTCATCGTCACGATCAATCGCCGATAGACTTAACAGCTACAATACATTTTTCTGTTCTGAAATAGTTACTGTACATTTTGAGCTATCTTTTAGTTTAGAAATCACAGGCTTTCCCTTAAACCCATGCCGACAACATGTTCAATAAATACTTTAGGTGATAAGCCTTTAGTAAGCGGATCCGCTAGCATCTTTGCGGTGCTTATATGCTCAAGACTTATGATTTGATCCTGAACTTTATCTTTCACAACATAGTACTTAATGTCAATGTGTTTAGCAGCACCACTTGACTTATTGTTGTATGCATATGTTACTGCGGGTTCATTATCGCAGTACAATTTAAGTGGTCCATAGATGTCGTCAACCACTTTTAAACCGAGTATGAACTTCTTAAGCCAGTTCACCTGCCCGGTAGCCTCCTAACATGGTACAAACTCAGCATACATTGTGGACGATGTAGTGACGGTTTGCTTTGAGCTTTTCCACGAAATAGCTCCTCCAGCGAGAGTAAACACGTATCCGAATGTAAACTTTCTATCATCTTCTGCATAATCAGAATCTGTATACCTCACTATATAGAGTGAATCTGATTTTCTGTATGTCATCATGAGGCTTTTTGTTCCTTGCAAATAACGCAAGACTTTTTTTTATCAATTTCTAATGCTCTATTTCAGAATTGCTCTGTAATCTGCCAAGTAACCTGGTAACAAATGCTAAGTCAGGGCGTGTACATACTTGAACATACTATAACCTTCTGACAGCTGAAGCATATGGAACCGCTTTCATTTGATCGATCTCATATTGGTTCCTGAGCCATTGAAAATCTTCATATATGTCGCCCTTTACTATAGGTGCAGGTGATGGACTATATTTATGCATACTATATTTTTTTAAGACTTTCTCTATGTATGTCTTTTGTGACAGTCCCTTTATTTCTATCACGGTGAATTTCGATTCCTAGAACGAATGAAGCTTCACTAATATTTTTTATATCAAAGTTTGAGGACAAAATCTTCTTTGTCTCTAGTAGCAGACTGACATCACTACTAGCTAGTAGGATATTATCTACATACAGGATTAGGAAGATAAACTTCTCATCTTTAAACTTTGAATAAACACAGTTGTCTTTTATATTTTCTTTAAATCCAAATTTCTTTATCGTGCTGTCAAACTTCAAGTATTATTGTCTTGAAGCTTGCTTTAGCCCATAAATCGATTTCTTTAGACGACATCCCAGTTTTTCACTTCTTTTCATAACAAAACCTTTCGGTTGTGCCATGTAAACATTTTCCTCCGAATCTCTATTTAAGAATGCTGTCTTTACATCCATCTGATGTAACTCTAAATCATAATGAGCCACTAGTGCCATTATGATTCTGAAGGAATCTTTATATAAGACCGGAGAAAAAGTCTCGTTGTAATCAATCTCTTCTCTTTGAGTAAAGCCTTTTGTCACGAGTCGTGTTTTATATCTTTCTACGTTCCTTTAGGAGTCGAGTTTTGTCTTGTAGACCTATTTACAGCCTACTATTTTGCCTCTTTTAAGAATTACTTTTAAGTCCTAGACTTTATTAGTCTTCATGGACTTTATTTCTTTTTCTGTGGCTTCAAGCCATTTTGAGAAGTTTTTATTTCTCATGGCTTCTTCAAATGAGGTGGGATCATCCTCCATTTAAAATTCTTCTGTCTGATCAACTTCATAGTCATCAGAAATAGCTGATCTTCTTACTCTTTGAGACCTCCTCGGGGCCTCTTTATTCTGTATATTTTCTGTTTGAGGCTGTTCTTGCTCCCCCTCATCTGTGGCAATGGGTTCTATTATATCCTGAGAAACAAGTTCCTCATTCTCATTCATTGTTGCCACAGGAGGAACAATAACAGGTGTTTGCACCACAGTATCTCGCACAGTCGGTGCAGCGACAGCAAGTAGTGTAAAGAATGGCTCTTGAATCATCGGAGTGGACGCATACGCCCGCTTCTCTTCAAGGTCAATCTCTCGAGCTACCATGCTCCCCCTCATCATCTCATCCTCTAAGAAGACAGCATGTCTCGTTTCTACAAACTTCGTATGTCTGTCTGGACAGTAGAAACGATAACCTTTTGACTTTTCTGGGTAACCAATAAAATGGCAACTTACTGTTTTGGGATCAAGCCTCCCAATGTTTAGGTTAAATACTTTAGCCTTAGCTGGGCTCTCCCACACTCGTAAGTGGTTTAACGAGGGAACTCTACCTGTCTACAATTCATACAGTATTTTCGGCATCGACTTACTTGGTACTCTGTTGAGAATATGAATGGCAGTTTTTAACGTCTCCATCCACAAACTCAATGGTAGCGTAGAATAGCTCATCATGCTTCGCACCATATCCATCGGGGTACGGTTACGTCTTTCAGCTACTCTATTTTACTGAGGTTCGTCGGTGTAGAATACTGGGCCACTATTTCATTTTTTTAGAAACCTTACAAAAGGTTCAGAAACTTGTCCATACGGGGTATGTCGACCGTAGTACTCCCCCCCACGATCAGATTGAACTATCTTTATCTTTAAATCGTGTTGGTTTTCAACTTTAGCCTTAAATATTTTAAATTTATCCAAGGCTTCATTTCTTTCTTTGATTGGATAAATATATCCATATCAGAAGTAATCATCTGTAAATGTTATGAACGAGTCATAACCATCTATACTCTTCACAGAAAAGAGATCACAAATATCCGTGTGAATAATTTGTAGAACTCCTGTGCTTTTTTTTATATCTTTCTTAATTTTTTTACATATTTTTCTTTAATGCAATCTCGAGATTGTTATAAGTCTGAGAACTCTAGCAGAGGAAGAATATCATTCTTAACTAGTCTTTCTATTTTTTCCCTCGAAATATGGCCTAAACGACAGTGCCATAATTTCGACGACTCTTCTAGAGTTCTTTTTCGTTTTCTATTTTCATTTATAGACGAGGATTCGTTTATCTCGCATGCAACGTTATCATTATCGCATACGACATTCACATTATCACGTAGTGATAGCAAATAAAACTCATTTTGTAAGATGGCAAGACCAACACATTCTTTATTAAGCATTATTTCACACTTGCCATTTCCAAAATGATAATCATAACCATCATTATCCAAACATGAAATACTAATCAAATTTCTCTGTAGAGAGGGTACATAAAGAACATCTCTAAGTATAAGAATAAAGCCATTAGCTAGCTCTAATGAAAGATTGCCAACGGCTTCAACTTCAGCTTGGACTCCATTTGCAACTTTAATGCATCTTTCTCTTCTTTGCGTAGTCCTCGTCGAATGGAATCCCTACAACGAATTAGCAACATAAACAGTTGCTCCAGAGTCAATCCACTAAGTAGATTTGGAATATTGTATAAGGATTCATTTATAAAGGTAATAATGTTCTCACCTTTCTTTGCCATGATCACCTTTAGATAGGAGAAACAATCTTTCTTGTAGTGTCCCGTCTTCTTGCAGTGAAGGCACTGATCTTTGTCCACTGCAAATTTGTTCTGTTGAAGCTGATGGACAGAGGCTTTTTCCTTGTTCTTTGAGGAGTAGCTGTTGAAGTTCTTTCTTTTGTTATCCTTCACATAGTTGATAGAACCACCATGTAAAGCTTTAATTCTGTCCTCTTCCTACACACACATTGTTATGCACTTTTCTAAGTTCCAAGACTCGGGTTGCATATTGTAGTTGACAATAAACGTGTCAAACTCTTTTGGCAAAGAAGTAAAAATCAGATAGATAAGGAGTGCATCCTTGAGACCTAGATCCATTGGTTTGAGCTTCGATGCCATGTTGCTTATTCTCAGTATGTGCTCTCTAATGGCACCGTTACTACCAGAGTACCTTTTATTCACAAGTTATTTAATGACTTGTGTGGCGTATGTCTTTGAAGAGCCAGTAAACTGACTCTTTATTCTTTCAAGGTACTCTGTGACGGTGTCACACTCCGCGATTGAACTCACAATTGCAGGCTTAATCGTGTTCTTTATCACAGCCATATATTTCTTGTTGGCTGTGGTCTATTTTTTATGCTCAAGATCATAGAACATCTTTAAGGGAGTATAGTCCCTCTGTATGGTCTGTCAAACAGCCTCAGCCTCATTTTCTTTTCTCACTGGCTCCTCAGGCTCAGTGGGACATGCTGTGGTGACAATCCAGTCCACCTCAGTCAAGATAAATGCTAGGTCTATCTTTTTCTTTCACTCTCCATAGTTGTCACCTTTGAGAGTGGGAATATATTTGATACAACTCATTAAGTTGTATCCGCCTGTAAATAAATCAAATAAAGTGAGAACATAATAACAGTAAAATTATATGTCTTATTTTCAACGTTGGTCAAAAATATGACACACAATTTTATATTATACATTAAATCTACATCACCGTTGGGCAGAAATAGAAATAATGCATAAAATGTCAATTGCAAAAATTATAATACTGTTATTATCAACGTTGGTCAGAAAATAACAATATCATAATTATCTGAAATTTATTACTATTTTTCTAAAATTAAATTCTCCCGTTAGTTCGAATTTAATAATGAAAATAATTTCTTTAAGTACGCAGCGGAAAACAAAAATTTCTTTAATTTTCAGAAGCATTTACTTTATTTTTCTGTTCTGTCAAAATTATCCCGTTGGTTCAAATTTTAACAGATTTAATTAGGTAGAAAATTACCTAATTAATCAATTAAAAATGCCTCTGAAAAACAAATGGAAAAACTTTTCTTTTGGGCCGAAAGTGAAATTCGGCCTGTCCCATTGGCCTTTTGCAATTCGGACAAGCCAACCTGGGCTTGGGCCGAAATTTTACTCTCTCTCTTGGGCCAAATCTGGTCCATTTCACCATCGCGTGATCGGGACCGTTGGATCTAAATTTGACGAATGCGCTCATTTTTCGGAAGTATAAAAAGGGTGGGATTCTCTCCCAACCCTAACCCTAACTCATTCTCCTCTTTCCCGGTTTCATTTCGCAGGCGTTTTGGTGGCTCGCGAAACGGCAGCCGAAAAACACTCGCTTGTAGTGCTGTCGCGCGGCTGAGCCGCGCT
>BCLG01001389.1:0-26499 GCA_001602295.1 Zoysia matrella | reverse complement strand
GGTTGAGGCTCTTTATATTATGGGGTTGGGGTTGCATAAAATTGTTATACTCTGACTTATACATGCCAACCGAATTGACTTTTGTTGAGGATTTAGTATTGCTTCCGATTGGATCAATAAACCATCCAACGTCTGAGGATTAATATGCTGTGAACATTGAATCAGGAGTAGGCTTGACATCGTACATCTTTTGTTTGATATTTTATTTGGCATACAGGGTTTGAGATTCTGGCATTTCCATGCAACCAGTTTGGTGCACAAGAACCTGGATCAAATCCACAGATAAAGCAGTTTGCATGTACAAGGTTTAAAGCTGAATTCCCTATTTTTGACAAGGTATGACAGTCACATGAAAACGATACAATCTATACTTTCTCCAAGACTTCACAACAGCCCTTATACAATGCCAGGTTGATGTCAATGGACCTAACACAGCCCCTATTTATAAGTTTCTGAAGTCCAGTGCGGGAGGATTTCTGGGTGACTTAGTCAAATGGAATTTTGAGAAGTTCCTAGTGGACAAAAATGGCAAAGTTGTGGAGAGATATCCACCTACAACTTCACCATTTCAGATTGAGGTCTGTGAATTTTGTGTTTTGTGTATTACCTAATCCTAACACACATACTTTGTTTGTTCTGTTCATTTACAACTTGAGTTCCCAAAATGCACATTTTTTCCGGTATGACTTAGGACTGATTGGCACTTGATTAAAAATAAATATATCAATACAGTGTTCCCAGCTTTCAAAAAAAAAGTGTTCCCGACCCACTATTTCTTTCTCTAATTTGTTAATTATCCACACCTGTCTCAATGAAGTTGAGATATCAACCATGAACACAAAATTAGGTCCAAACATGAAACATTATTTGTTCTGTAGCAAAAATCACCATTAAGCTCACAATAACTTCTAGTTTGCTCCTCTGTTACACTTATGCATAGTTAAAAAATGAGAAATTAAAAGGAAAGTAAAAGAAAAGCTTCCTCAAAAACTTATTTTCTTTTACCACATTTTAGCCATAAATTCCAGGTTCAGGTTCGACAGCATCCATCACTCTAGGTCGTACCCTTTTTGCTGGATTCCAAACTGATTTGGTGCCTAAATTGAATACTTTTTCATGATTACAGCTTTATATTCTAAATTTTATACGTAACCACAGGAATGCAACTTGTGTTACCTTTATGAGCAATCGTGCACCATGTGTATTTTTATGTGTATCACGTTGAGTGATGGTGGGCTGACCCAGGAGACCATTTTGTGGTTGCACTTTTATCATATTCTTATGCATGGAGTTAAAATCTGCTAATTCACTTTTTTCCTTTTTATGCATATCTTCCACAAGATTTTTTGTGTGCGGTACAACTCTACGTTGAACCAAGTTCAGCTTTTTAAGAAAACATGCACCTAGTCAGTAGTCACCCGATTAGGTATCTGGCTTGCTGGCTTAAGCATTAGCTACTTAGCATCCACCCGATATTAGCCATATTACAGTTGCCCTCGCAACATTATCTCCGGAGTCCTACAACTACCAGGCTTTCATATGGAGATTCTAAGTGTCCCCTGTAGGTCCTAGGATAGGGTATGCCATACTTTAAGCAGTAAACACATGCTGTATCTGTAATGAGGTTCTTAGATGGGCTTTCTCTGAGGACCCACCCAATGTGCCAGCCACTTTTCTTCTGCCAGTGATAGGACTATTTTTGTTAAGAATGCCGGCCAATTTAGGTGGACTCAAACTGAGGCTCTCTTTGCAAAAGATCCCCTTTGGTGCTGGCTTTCTTTGCAAAAGATCCCCTTTGGTGCTGGCTTTCGTATAAAATATTCTCAAATTGCAGTAATGGATGGGTTTTCACCTTTAGTTGTGTTTTGTGATATCATTCTAATTTCTGAATTTGAAAGCTAAATACATTACGTTACAAGTCCATTTATCTTGATATCGTGTCAACTTGCTGTTTTGCTTTCGGCCCATAATTTTAGCACTGAATTTTGGTGCCATTAAGCAAGTAGACTCATTATCTTTGAAGCGCTCAGATGAAGGTTTAGTTATAATTTCCAATCCTCGTGTGGTTATAATATTCCAAGCCACTTGCTTTGAGAAAGAAAGAAAACATAGTTGTTTCTGCTGACTCTCTTACTGTTTTCTTTTTAGCACATTTTGCTATTTTACAAAGCTCACAGGCACGTTGCAATGAATTTTCTTGCAGAAGGACATCCAGAAACTCCTTGCGAAATAGGTTTCAGGTATCTCTTCAGTTTGAGTATCTGTATATATGCCTCGTCATGAAAGCTATAGTTTTATGTAATTTTATATGTTTTATAATGTAATTCCTTTTATCTTGTAATGTAATTCACTACGTGCATATAGATGTAACATGTGGCTAAAATAATCTTTATTAGACTAATAAAATATATAGTTCATCTGTCCTTGATGTGCCATCTACCTGCTGCGGTCATCCATGAATTTTTTTATTGGCCTCTAGCTTGAAGTACTTGATTTCTGTGTGTTGTATCTGAATCCATATGTTCTCTCGTCTCCGGGCATGGAAGTGACATTGTATAGCACTATGCTTGGTTATAATACGTTTTTAGACCAATGACATGTATTAATTCCAATGCACTTGTTTCTCACATAAAGATCAGTGCAACGCTTCCAAGCATTTTAGTTTTTTCGTTAATGATTGTGCTGTTCCCTGTATCAATGTTCGTAGCTCATGTAGGTCTATGCTAAGACATAAAAAAGGTAGACATGAATTATCGAGGTAGATATAATAGACCTGCGGCGTTTATGAGTTGGGACTTGTCTGACGATAAGCTTATCTATTTTATCATGGTGAGGTGTGGACCTCAGATCGTGATCATTTAATAATTAACAATCGTCTACACAAACATGTTCAATGTTTAAAGTGACATGAGAAGTCAAAAGTTTTTGAAAGATTTTGCTCGAATTGGTTCTATATTGAACTTATTCCACATGCAAGCTTCCAAACAGAATTTGATTTGAATTTTAGGAATCCAATTCTATGTGCAGCCAAACATGAAATATTGAAAATGAATTTTAGTTTCTAGTCGAATCAATTCCAGACAAATCAATTCCTGGGATTTGATTTATAAAAATTTATTCATTTTCAGAGCGCAGCTTTTTCATTAATTAGGATTAGCACAGAGTGCTAAATTACATATGAGAATTATTAAAGTCTTGCACAACGGGCGGCTGCTGCCCGCACAAACATTTTCAGGTGCGGTTAAACGTCAGAAAGACGAATCGGAGGTGGAGCATGACCGCTCGCTTGCTGTCATTGTAACCGACCTCACCCCCCTCGCCATTGCCACCGCAGCGCCCGGGTGCTTGGCGAGGTCTTCCTTGAGGATGGTGATCTCGTGGCACACCTCCACCATTGTCGGCCGCGCCAGCGGCGAGTGCTGTGTGCACACGAGTCCGAGGTCGATGAGCACGACCATGATGTCCTCCCTGAGCGTCTCGTCCTCAACCGCCGACGCCGCGTCCGTCAGCCATGACCGGGCAACGATGGCGTCGACGTCGTGTGGGTAATGCTGCTTGACCCAATCGTGCAGCGTGAGCCCCTCCTGGAAGATCACATCGGTTGGCCTCTTTCCGGTGATCAGCTCAAGAAGCATGACACCGAAGCTGTACACGTCACCTTGTGTCGAAGGGTCCCCTCCTAATCCATACTCTGAACCATGAAAGAACAACAGAGAACAAAAAAAAAATGAGACATGGTTTTGATAATTCAAGTGGATTATGTGTAAATAGTTAATGCTCAGATGGTCGAAGTAGCTACCTGGTGCGATGTAGCCGACTGAACCCTGTAACAATCCGGTTAAGGAGTTGCACGGATCAGCCGAACCGGTGTTACCGGCAAACTCGCTGTCGCCGACGTCCTTCACCAGCTGAGCGATACCAAAGTCCGCCACGACGGCCGTCATGTCGTCGTCGAGGAGGACGTTGCTCGGCTTCAGGTCGCAGTGCACGACGCGGACCGGTGCGAAATGGTGTAGGTAGGCGAGCCCCTCGGCGACGTCGCTGGCAACGGCGACCAGCTGCGCGAGGTCGAGGCCGCGGCCCGGCCGGCCGTCGGGCGGGTACAGGCGGCTCTCGAGGCTGCCGTTGGGCATCAGCGGGAGCACGAGCGCGTGGAAGTCCGGTTGGCTGCACGTGGTGACCACGCGCACCAGGTTCCGGTGGCGCGTCCGCCGCAGCACCTCGCACTCCCGCTTGAAGCTCCGCGAGACCTCGTCGCCGCTCTTCGGGTCCAGAACCTTGACGGCGACACGCGTGCCGTCGCGGAGCGTCCCCTCGTAGACGCGCCCGAATCGCCCGGCACCGATGAGGCTCGACTGCTCGAAGCCACGCGTCGCCTCGGAGAGCTCCCGGTGCGACACCCTCGGGTGGTCCCTGTCCATCGGCTCTTCGGCGTCAGTCAGCAGCATCGAACGGCGCGAGTCTCGTCTCACCTCCGCCCTCGCCAACGCTCGGCATACGACGGCGCCGATGATAGCCAGCGTGAACCAGGCCACCGTGATCACCACGGGTAAGACCACGCGCCGGTCTTGAAGCACGCGGTGCTTCGCGTCGCCGCACCGAGCCAAGCCAGCCACGGATCCGCAGAGGCCCGTGTTGCCGAGGAACGCGTCCGCCGGGAAGCTCGCAAAAGCCCCGGCATCCGGCACCTCCCCGGAGAAATCGTTGTAGGAGAAGTTAACACGTCGCAACGACGCCGACTTCTCCAAGGACAGCGGCAGCGCACCGATCAGGCTGTTGTTCGACACGTCAAGGACCTGCAAGAATGGAAGAGCAGCTACGGAGTCCGGGAGGCCGCCGTCCAGCGTGTTGCTGGAGAGGTTGAGATACTCGAGCGCGACGCAGCTGCCGAGCTGCGGCGGGATCGCGCCAGACAGCCTGTTCGAGGACAAGTTGAGCGCCTGCAGCATCACCATCTTGCTAATGGTCACCGGGATCGGTCCTTCCAGCAGGTTGCCGGAGAGGTTGAGGTAGAGCAAGCTACTCAGCTCGGACAAGTCTGCAGGGATCCTGCCGCTCAACGCATTGTGAGAGAGATCAAAATTTTGCAGGTTCACGCACTGGGCAAGGCTCGGAGGTATGATGCCGTAGAGACGGTTGTGACAGAGCACGAGCATGCGCAGCTGCGTGAGGTTGGAGAGCGTGGCGGGGATGGCGCCGGTGAGCCTGTTATGCGAGAGGTCGACGAGGCCCAGCCGTGGGATCATGCCGAGGGACGCCGGGATATCGCCGGAGAGCAGGTTATTCGACAGGTACACCCGCTCCAGGCGCTGCAGGCCGGCGATGCCCGGCGGGATGGAGCCGTTGAGTAGGTTGTGGGACAGGTTCAACGCGGTGAGGTTGGCAAGTTCGGAGAGGTTCGCCGGGATCGGGCCGAAGATTTTGTTGTACTCGAGATGGAGCTGCCTGAGACCCGTGGAGAGGCGGCCAACAAGCGGTGGGATTGTCCCGGAGATCTCGTTCCCGGCGATGCCGAGCTCCTTCAACTTGGTGCAGTTTGCAAGGGACGCAAAGAAAGGCTCGAGGCTGGTGTTGTTATCTGGACTCTCCAAGTAGTTGTATGAAAGGTAAAGAAGCTCCAAGTCCCTCATGTTGCCGAACATGTCTGATGGCAGCTCACCAGTAAGAAAATTGGACTCCAACAGCAGCCATTTGAGCTTAGTGGAGTTGGATATCGAACTGGGGATGCCGCCGACGAGGTTGTTCGACCATAAGACCAAGAACGTCAGGTCAGGGAGAGGGCAGTCACCTCGGATGGGGATCCTGCCGTCAAGTGAATTGGAGGCGAGCTCAATGTACTGCAAGGCAGAGAGGTTGCAGAAGATGGCCTCCGGGATGTGCCCGGAGAGGTTGTTCTCGCCGAGGTTGAGGTAAATGAGGTCCCGAATGCCTGTGAGCTCGATCGGAACCAACCCCTCCAAATTGTTGTTGCCAACGCTCAGTAGCTTCAGCTTAGAGAGGTTCCCGAGCTCCGGCGGCACTTCTCCGGTGAAGAAGTTTCCGGAGAGGTCAAGAGAATTGAGGCGAGAGAGCTTCCCAAGCTCCGGCGGAATCCTCCCGGCAAACGAATTCGCCGATATATCCAACAATTTGAGGCGAAAGAGGTTTCCCAACTCCGACGGAACCCTCCCGGTGAAG
Organism: Zoysia matrella; assembly: GCA_001602295.1. Taxonomy (NCBI): domain Eukaryota; kingdom Viridiplantae; phylum Streptophyta; class Magnoliopsida; order Poales; family Poaceae; genus Zoysia; species Zoysia matrella. The sequence continues at coordinate 20,322 of BCLG01001389.1, read as the reverse complement.
AGGTTCCCCGAGAGGTTGAGTATGCTGAGGTGGGAGAGGTTGCCGAGTGCAGGGGAGACCTCGCCGGCGAGCCTCTGATCTCTCAGCTCCAACTTCACGACATGTCTTCTCGCCATGTCGCAGGCAACGCCGGTCCAGTTGCACACGTCAGGTGAACCCCAACCACCCAAAGCTCCATTGGGGTCATTAGACACACGAGACTTGAAGGATAGGAGTGCAGAACGCTCCTCCGACCAGCCCGCTGAAAGAGCAGGGCTTGGACCGTTGAAGAAGACGACGAAGAAGAAGAGAAGGTAGGCGAAGAAGATGGCGGGCATTGGCGCAGCCTCCATGGAAGCATGAGGTGCTGCTCTGTCGCTGAAGAACTTAGCTCTCAAGGCATTGGAGTTGGAGGCAAATGCTTGGTCGTGACCGCAACGTTTGCTACACCGCTGGCGCTCTTAAAGGCGGGAAAGGCGCGCGGCATCCCTGCCTAACTGCCGTTTGGCTGCACATTGGCGCCAAAATTTTGACTTTGCGTCCAGCGACACGTGGCCGCTGGCTGTTCCCTGAAATGTGGGGCCGTATGGTCCCGATCGATATGGTCAGTGAAATCTAATCCGGCTGCAAATTAATGGTTGATTAAGGTGGATCTGGATTATCCAGAGGGTGATTAGTGGGGTGTAATCATGTGTCATGTGCGTGCGTCCAAAACAAAAAGTACGGTGCGTGCGCCGGCATGGGCCCACCAGCGTCGTCGTTCCGAAAGCTGGACATGTATAGGTCACTTTGCGGATACAAGGATCATCCTTTTTGCATTGTTTTTTCGAAATTAAGGGGCCAAAGTTCAAATGTGGGACAGATTAATTACACTCCACATAGAGATGGCGATTTTGTAATGGTAACTCCAGATTGCGTCAAATCTATAAAACAAATTTATATATATACGTAGACACTACTAGCTCAAACCTCCCCTAGTAATTGACTCTGCATAGACTAGGTGCATTCATACAGGTCATGGTTCGATCGGGGTAACTTAGCTGTATGTGCCCTCTCACTGTCTCACAATGTCTGTCTGCAGATCATTGGAGACTCTTTTTTTTTTTTTTTGCGACAAGATCATGGGAGATATTATCTTGCTAGTTACAGTTAAGATCGTTCATTTGAACATGGACAAATTAATTCTCTTATATGGTACTTTTGAATTATAACATTCATAAAATATTACAGTGCAGGTTATATTTTATGAATGTTTCTCGTGGTATAGTATTACTATGTGTTAGATATTCAGGCTTAAAATTGATTCTTCGTCTACTTATAAAGAAGCAGAAGTAGTGGATACATACGGACAACAAAAAAATAAACTTGTTGCAATTAAAAATGGACGAGATCAACTAACTTTATTTTCCGAAAGAGAGATGGAAGAAATGAGATCACTTTGTTCTGATCCAAAAAGAGCAATGTCACCGAGCCCGATTACTGATCACTCAATACAATAAATTAACTGCATTTTAACACTTTCCCACAGATAAGATTGATCAGAGCATTAGATGGATATTCACAAAAAAAAAGAGCATTAGATGGATCGCACCGGAAATCATGCCGTGGTAGCTTAATCTGTCTTCATGTTTGTCATCCTTTGTAAAAGAATGGTTGTACCATCTTTTGTAAGATAAAGGCGAAAAGGTGAATCAAATGCAGAATGGAGAAGAAATCACTAATAAGCTAGTTACAATCACATCAACCTTTGCTTATTGCTACACTGCCTGCAGCAGCAGCAGCAGCAGCAAAAAAAAAAAAAGGAACCTAATTTATGTGTCTTGGCTTATGGCGTCTTCATGGGTCTAATTTAATCCACTGTCTGTACGTGCTGTCTCACATATGCACTATATCATCAGAGCCTAGATTGTTCTTTTAAAGGTACAGCTAGGATAACAATTTTAGGTCAATCTGAAACTAGATTTATTATTCCAACATCAATTTGAGAACGGAGGGAGTAAGTAGAAATCTCTATTTCTTTATTCTGTAGTGGCCATAATGATAAGAAAGCTAGTTCATATTATTTGAACTATAATTTTCCTATTCTAGAAGCATCAAATTAAACAATAGAGTGAGTTTACATGACATCTTGCTAATGCACACTAGATAGACCGATACATTTTTTTTTACTAATATCATGACTCCTGCTTTGTGCCTCAGCCTGATTTGGTCGCATATTTGCTCAGGTCAAAACTCCGCAAGATAAAAAAATAATAATAAATCAACTAGACAACAATATTTCTGAGCATGACATGCATATGTAACAATGTGTAGATCGGTTTCTGAACTCTGATACGGCTAGCTAGACAAGCTGAAAGCTGGTAGGCGTGCCATCAATTTAAAGGCTCAATTCATCGATATCATCCACGATCGACAAGAACACGAAAGTTCTTGTCAAATCCAGAACAACATTAAACTAGTACAATGTTAGTGGTGAAAACATCATTCATGATCAGATGCGTCGAACTGTGTCGCGTTTGTTTGTTTATGTTTGATCATGAGCACCTGAATAATGACCTAACAGATCAAGAGCCTTTTCTCTTCCTACGGCTAATGGAGTCCGACATGTTTGCAACACAGATTTATAATGGAATGCCTTCTCCATCAGAGAATTTAAAAACTGAAAGAATTAGCACTACTAGTTAGTAGGCAGCTCCCAACCATCCAGTGATCCAAATAAACTAATCCATGGTGGCAAACGAGAGGTCAGAGACGTTCAAATCCACCACCAAGAAATGAACAGCAGCGTCGATGGATGTTTCCTGGCGTGTGGTGTGTATGCGTGCACTAACAAATTGATTCTAGTTTATTATTCGATGTTGATTCAATTCGAGAACAGCGAATCCTTGGTCGAGAACGACCGGCGGCCGCCGCCGCCATCGTCGTCGTCGGCGCCGTGCCTGGAGAGGTCCTCCTTGAGCAACGTGATCTCGTGGCAGACGTCGGCCATCGTTGGCCGCAGCGCCGGCGAGTGCTGCGTGCACACGAGCCCGAGCTCGATCAGCTCGACGACCGCCACGTCGGCCGCCGCCTGCAGTTCGCGCGCTCGCCACGGCGCGTGCGCGACCACCGCCGCGACGTCGTGCGGGTAGTGCCGCTTCACCCAGTCGTGCAGCGTGAGGCCCTCGTGGAAGATCACGTCCGTTGGCCTCTTCCCGGTGATCAGTTCGAGAAGCATCACGCCGAAGCTGTACACGTCTCCCTGCGTCGAAGGATGTCCTCCTAATCCATACTCTAATAAAAAAATAATTAGCAATAATAGGATTAGTGCATTATCACATATATAGTATCTTATACTAGTATATAGCTACGAGGCAAGGATAATTAAACATGAAAATTTGATATGCCATTACATGCATGCACACAAGTGTCGATTGGCGAAACGCAACGTACCAGGTGCGATGTACCCAACTGAGCCTTGCAACAGTCCGGTGATGGAGTTGCACGGCGCAGCTTCGTCGCTGGCGCTGCTGGCATCCCCGACGCCACCGGCGACGAGCTTTGCGATGCCGAAGTCGGATATCACGGCGCGCATCCCGTCGTCGAGAAGGACGTTGCTCGGCTTGAGGTCGCAGTGCACGACCCTAACCGGCGCGTAGTGGTGCATGTAGGCCATCCCCTGGGCGATGTCGTCGATGATGACCATGATCTGGCCGAAGTCCAGGCCGCTGCCGCCGCGAGCTGCATCTTCATTGTCGCTGTGCGACGGGTAGAGGTGGTCATCGAGGCTGCCGTTGCGCATCAGTGGCAGCACGAGCGCGTTGAAGCTGACCGTGCTGCACGTCGTGATCACCCTGACGAGGTTTTTGTGCCGCGTCCTCCGCAGCACCTCACACTCCCTCTTGAAACTGCCGGAGACCTCGCCGCCGCCCTTCGGGTCGAGGACCTTCACGGCGACGCGCGCGCCGTCGCGGAGCGTCCCCTCGTAGACACGCCCGAAGCGCCCGGCGCCGATCAGGTTCGCCTGATCGAAGCCGCCGGTCGCGTCGGAAAGTTCCCTGTACGATATCCTAGGGTACTCCCTCTCCGTCTGGTCCTCGACGTCGACGAGGCGCATCGACTGGCGCCCTGACAACTTCGTCCTTGCTATCACCATGGAACGGCACCCGACCGCGAATAGCATGAGGGACACGGCAGCAACAATGCCGACGGCTGCAGATACCAATGGGCGCCGGCGGCGCCCGCGCTTTGGTTCGCACAAGGCAATGCCGGAGACGTGGCCGCAAAGGCCAGGGTTGCCTCGGAACGCCTCCGCCGAGAGATTTGTGAGGACGCCGGCATCCGGCACCACGCCGGAGAAGTTGTTGTACGAGAAATTGGCCTCCCGGAGCGATGTGGACGCCCGCAGCGAGTCGGGCAGAGGTCCAGAGAGGGCATTGCGCGACACGTCGATCATCTGCAGGAACGGCAGCGCCGTGATGGACGCCGGGAGCGCGCCCCGCAGCATGTTTCTGGAGAGGTTGAGGTACTCGAGCGCGACGCAGCTGCCGAGCTGCGACGGGATCGTGCCGGAGAGCCTGTTCTCCGACAGGTCGAGCGCCAGGATCATGTCCATCTTGCTGAGCTCGATAGGAAGAGGCCCTTCCAAGTGGTTGTTTGAGAGGTTCAGGTACAGCTTAAGGCTGCTCAAGGCGGCGACGTGCGCTGGGATCGGGCCTTGTAAACCATTGTAGGAGAGGTCCAAGATTTCCAGGTTCAAGCAGTGTCCGAGGCTCCGAGGAATGGCGCCGGACAGCTGGTTGTGGTGCAGCATTAGCCGCCTGAGCTGCGTGAGGTTAGAGAACGTGTCAGGGATCGCTCCGGCGAGACGGTTGCCCGACAGGTCAACGAGGCCAAGGCGAAGGATCTCGCCGATGGACCTGGGGATCTCGCCGGAGAGGAAGTTGTTCGACAGATACAGACGCTCTAGCCGCTGCATGCGCGACATTTCCGGCGGGATGGAGCCGTTGAGCATGTTGTTAGAAAGGTTGAGGTAGGTGAGGTTGACAAGACCGGAGATATTTGGCAGGATGGAGCCCGTGATGGCGTTGTCCTCGAGGTGGAGCTGCCGGAGGCCGCGAGGGAGCTCGCCTATGGATGGCGGCAGCCGGCCGCCGAGGTCGTTCCCGGCGAGCTCGAGCTCCTGCAGGCGAGTGCAGTTCCTCAGGGAGTGGAAGAAGGGGTCCAGGTCGGTGTTGCCACCGTGGCTGGAGAGGTTGTTGTACGAGAGGTAGAGGTACACGAGTCGCGGCAACCTGTCGAACACCTGCGACGGCAGCTCGCCGGCGAGGTAGTTCGACTCAAAGTCGACCCACTCGAGAATGGAGGAGTTGGCCAGTGCCGGTGGGATCGTGCCATGCAGGTCGTTCGACCAAAGGAGAAGGAACCGGAGGTTGGGGAGACGGCACTCGTTGGCGTAGGGGATGTCGCCGGCGAGGGAGTTGTTGGCGAGGTCCAAGTACTGCAACGCGGAGCAGTTGCAGAAGAGCGTCCGCGGAATGCCGCCGGACAGCCGGTTGCCACTGAGGTCCAGGTAGTAGAGCTTCTGGAGGAGCCCGAGTTCCTCCGGGATCGCACCCTGGAGGAGGTTGTTCGTCAAGCTCAGCTGCGCCAGCATCGACAGCGCGGCAACCTCCCGCGGGATCGTGCCGGAGAAAGCATTGCTTGAAAGGTCGAGCACGGTGAGGAAAGACAGCCGCCCCAACGCCGGCGAGATCACTCCGCGGATCCCCTTGCCACTCAGCACCAGCTGCGTGACGCGCCGCCTGCCTGGACGGCCGCCACCACACGTGACGCCCGTCCAGTTGCAGAACTCCGGCGACCGGCCCCAGTCGGCGAGGACGCCGCCGCGGTCCGCCGAGACGTTGGAGCGGAACGCGAGGAGCGCGGCGCGGTCGTCGTCGTCGATCACTGGTGGTGGTGGTGCGGCGACTGCTGCGGCGACAGCGATCGGCACGAGGCCGACATGAAAGATGATGATTGGGATGAGCAGTTTGGCCATCGCGGCCGAAAGCGCGGTGACGTCGAGGTGGTTGTGGTGATCATTGACAGCAACGTCTGCTACAATGCCGTGGTTTTATGGTGGAACAGGGGCAAGAGGAAGAGGCAGAGGAGGAACGAGCAAAGGAGTAGCTGGGGGAGAAGATACGAGGAAGGAAGAAAAGGCGGGGAGGTGGCTGCCTAACTGCAGTTGAAACTTGAAGGGGAGAGAGAGGCTGCGGTTAACTTTGGCGCCAAATGTTTTGACTTTGCAGTGGTTTCGTGCATGCGCATGGCTTTGTGACTGATCCAATCAACCGGAGATCTATTTCACACTGTTGGCCCGGCCCCATACAAGTCAAGTGTAGATTAGTTTGGGTTATCAAAGATGTCGCGTGTCAATCAAAGATATCGCGTGTCAAATACCTACGCAACTAAAACTAAGTTGACATGTGACACGACTCTCTGTTTTTAAATTGATGTTGTTAGAACAACAATTTAAATCAAGCTGCCACACACAGTAAAATAGTTAACGATACAACCAAGTTGGATCACATTCCATAACACAATAATCTAAACGTTTCAGAAACCACTAGTCGCCTCGACGAGTTTTAAAATTGAAACGTGCGCACGATGATCCGTGGACGCTGACGAGTCGGATCTGGGTGGGATCAAGCCCTAACACGCGTGCCATTAGACCCGATAAAACAATGCTCATGCGGCCAGTAGAAAGCCGGTCACGACAACCTGACCTGGTAGCAGTATACGGTACGTTTCCATCTCCTGTGTGTTCCTTTTCGTGTCGATCTGCTTGCTCGCTGCTGCAACGTCATCGTGGCATGCAAGTGGCCGTGTTGCGGTGTGATGCGGCGACCCGTGCGCTGGTGCGGTTGGGGAGGCCTGTCTGCTCCGACGGCGACTCGGACGCGATCACACGACATCCAAAGCTAGCTGCTGCTGGCCGTCGAGCTGACCAAATCTGGGACCGAAAGCTGCGAGTCGCTTCAGGTCTGCAAGCAAAGTCGCGTGACGTGATCCGCTGCACCCGCAGCAGCCACGGCAAAGGCGGGAGGGGAAGCCGTCACGTGTGGGAACCCTTCGGCACGTGTCGGACTGTCGAGGGAACGGTCGACACGCTCAGCCGGCATGGTGGAAGGAGCCTAACAAGTGGTGGTACAGGTGGAAGGACAACGAGCTCACCGTAGTTCATGTCGCTCTTCACGGACGGGATGATCCAGTCGACTCAATCTGGTGATTGAGCCTCGGGTGCTTCTTGTTATCCCATTTGGCCCATGAATTTAACAATTCTTCCTGCAACGTGGGATTACTCCGGTAAGGGAGCATGTCAGAAGATCACTCCTATAAGGCTAGAACAAGTTACTCCTTCCGTTCTTTAATTGATGTCGTCGTTGACTTTTAAATTCAACTTTGACTATTCATTTTATTCAAAAAAATTTGATAAATTTCATATATTTTAATATAATTTGATTTGTCATTAGAGTTATTTAAATCAAAACTTCAAATTTTACACATTCGAGCAAATTTTTTGAATAAAACGAATGATCAAAGTTGATCGTAAAAGTTAACGACGATATCAATTTAAGAAAGAAGATAGAACGTTTATACATGCTGCAAAATTGCATAAAAGAGCATCTCATTTGTGTCATACTCTCTCTGTTTGTTGTCGTTAATTTTTAACATCATCTTTGATTACTAATCTTATTAAAAAAATTTAAATGTGTAAAATTATAAGTTGTATTTCAAATACCTTTAGTAATAAAGCAAAGTATAATAAATATATAATATTTATCATATTTGAATAAGAGAATGGTAAAAAAAATATGTTATAAATCAACAACAACAGCAACAAATTGAGAACAAAGGAAGTAAATGGTACCTTGTCAATTGAGGTGACATGTCAGCACGTGTATGATCTTAGACTAGGTGTGCCCACGATCCCAAACACGATGATCAAGTTTATAATTGAGTGACTGGTGTTGACTCGAAAGGCTGAACGATATTTACAGAGGCCGGAAAATGACCGAGCAAAAGTTACTTGAGTGGAAGGTGAATTGGTCCTGGAGATGAGAGGATCAGAAGTGCATTCCAAACGCTTGACAGAATGATGGCAACGAGCATGGGTAAATATCGTCGATGGTAATAATGACGTGATGTTGAAAATAAATTATCTACGGTGGTAACAGGGACCTAATTTAAACGGACAGCCAAGTCAAAATAACTGAAATTAAATTACAATTTCTTTTCGCTTGTGGTGTGGATGAAAGCACAAATTCTCAATTAACTGTTCGCATTCTCTGAAGCATCCGGACCTTTCTCATTCACAACTTAGGATACGAGCCCCATTAGCATGTTTTGTTAATGTGTGTGTATTCTTACTAGCCAGGAACAGCATATATTTGTATGGACTGTCTATCACAATAATTATTCATTTCAAAAATAGGACGAAGATATTTCGTTGTGGGTCCCCAACTGAAAATTCTACTTCCAATATTGCATGTAGAAAAAAATTAGCATACTACCACGGGGAACACACAGAAAGGAAAAATAGCTAACCAGTCAGGTTAGTCTGTTAAATACTTAAAAGTGTGCAACTTGCCCCTAAACCATATCCATCAGTACTCAAGTACACAGCTGCTTAGTGCTTGCTCTGCAAATTAACAATCAAAATAAGCATCATTTTTGAAATGCACGACTACAAGGAAAAGAAAAAAGATCAAAAAGGGGGATGCTAAAAGATAAAAGCGGAAGAATGCGGCTTGGCTTTTTACCTCAGTGGATGATGATGCTTCAATAAGTGGTAACACTAGAACTTGAGCAGATAATATCTATACACACACGAGTAAAGGACAAGGTATACATACCTTGTATCAGAAGCCATCCAAGCAAAGCTATTGCAATAGTCTATCCATAATACCACGATGCAAAGCTATTTATCACTATCCCTTACTCTAATCTAGTAATTAATGTGTACGGATTTTTTCCCTATATTATAAAGATACACCACTCTCTTGCGTGTTCGAAACTGAATGAATCCTGCGCCTCTAGCGCAAATGATACAGCTCACACAGATGCAAGTTTCCCAATCATCCAAGTCTGGGTCAAGCGAACATTAGAAATGGCACCTGCTGCAGAAAAAACACTAGACAATGTTTTCACACTGATGCTGATACAAATATATTGTTCATTTCAGGCTCACATTAACGTCAATGTGCAGTATCAGTTCGTGGCAACAAAAATTATTCCATAATCTGAACCCTGTTTCCGTGAGGGGATGATGGCACCAATACCAACAGAGCTGATATATTGGTAACTGACACCAGTTAGTCTGAAAAATAAACTGCTGCCGTAATTCGTGCATAGTAAAAGTTGCACAACAAATGGAGTTTGAACTAGTGTCTGCCTTGTTCAAATTACGTGATACTTATCATCTGCTGAGCCACAGAAATATAGGGCTGCAGATCACATGTCACTGTGCATATTGGACTGCACAGGCATTGGGCTCCCAGCCAAGAATGATTTGATGAGTGTGAGAGCTTGTTTGGGCCGATGAAGAGGGACTTCATGACCTGCACCTCTCACAGTCACAAAAGTAAGCCCCTCATACCCTTGAGTCCAGCCACCAACCTGTTTGAGCACAAAAGAAATCAGAAACAAGGAACCTGATGAAGAGCATATTGTCAAAGAAATCAAATAATAATAAATGATAGTAAGATTTGAGCTATAAAAGCCCACGAGTAAAGGAGGAAAACCATACAAATACTATGAATTTCCAACATGAATTCCAGTTTAACCAAGGAGGTCCAAGTAGGTTACATGTAGGATTCTAGAGGAATAAAACTCTGCTTAGAATTAATGGGCTCAATGAAATATTAAGAGAGCCATGTTTTGTCTGAACAAATTCAACAAAAAGTGAATTAAAAACCTTGCAAGTACCAAATACAGATTGCAAGACTTCTCTCCCAGGAGCAAGAGTTCCACATGCAGTGCCCTATCTACCACCATTATTTGAGTAGCATGAAACAGACTAAATTCACGAATTATTCAGGGAGGAGTGCATACTTAACTACATATGTTTATGTCTATCTAATGCACTACATAATTATCCCCTCCCTCCCTCCCTCTCTCTCTCTTTTTGCCTCTTTTTCAAAGGATGGATTGCATAATTGTGATGACATGGATGAGTGTGATAGATTAATTGGTTCAGCGTTGAGGCAAAGATGAGATACATCAAATAGGCACATACAGAAAGAATAATTGTGCACAAACAATCCAGAATACTTGGGTGTGCATATCATTAAGCAGCCACTATTACTGAACATCCACTCTTAGGTGAAGAAGTTCCTACCTCACCATCCTCGTCATACCAAGCATGCCAAGGAGTTACAGTTGGAAGCTTGAGAGCATCGACACTGTATCTAGTTGATGTAACTGGAATCACAGCATCTGTGTCTCCGCTGGATAAAGTTGGAAAAAAAATAAAAAATAGAATAAGAAAAAGCATCTTTGTCCTTATTTATTATCTATCTAATACTGTCTTTTATGATTTTTAAGGTAAATATCTAATGATTTTCATATTATAAACAAAAGTTTCAGGAAACAAATTGAAGAGAAAACATTCATGTCCTTATCTATCATCCCTCAAAGAAGTATAATCTCTTAGTTACACCACACATGTTAATTTTGGTCAAGAGATGCGAACGGTAGAACTATGTTACACCTATGTAAAACAAATTTATTCCCAACTTTTTGGAATTACAGCCTATTAGCTGCATATCAAATGCTGCAAATAACTACATGCCAAATTTTGGGCCAAGAGACCAACAAATTTAAAATTTTGAGGAACATGATTTAGAATCAGGCCATGTTTTTTGGGTGGATAGAAGTTCCCTTTCAAAAGTTTACAGAATAAGGAATCACCTGAATACCCATATACGAAGTCCATACTGTATAAGTTCATGATAGATATGCAGCACAGATCTTTCGCAATCTCCCCAATGTGTATTAACAACTTCGCTGTAGAGAATGTCATTTCAAGCTGTTAATGACAACAACAAATACATGTATGCTGATATGTGTCTTGTGCCATAGATATTCATGTCTCACAATTTAATTAGTATGAAATAACCTTAAGATACTGAAATGTTCAATTCCAGTAACGCATTTCCGATTAAAACACATAAACATCAAGCAATAAATTTTTCAGGACAATCATCACAATCCATATATTCTTGTTGTAGTAGCAAGATGGCAGATGAACAATAATACTTCATGAGGCGACGAAAATATCGATCATTTGTTATTCTTCCCAACAAAAAAAGCATAATTACATCTATGGAAAGATAATAGCCATGTCAAAAAGGTTGCAAACCAATAAGATGAATTGCTTGTTAGGGTAGGCTAGAGATGAAACCCACAAGAACCAGAAAGTAAATTCATAAGAAATGAAAGAAGAGAAAAGGTTATGGAATTGCTTGTTAGTATATTGTTGGGAACTAGAATTCAATGTGTCAGGACAATAGCGATCCACATGTCAAAATATGATAGTCAGAGTACCTGCAGGTCTCCCATTTTGATTTGCTAATGACTGGACTAACATGAAGTGCCTTTTGAACCTCAGGTAGATTAAAGTATACAATCGAATGCTTTTCAGTGCATGGATCATACTGCTCTCCCATTTTTCCAACAGACTATAAGGACATAACAATGAATCAGTTAGGCAGAATACATGTGAAACTGACATATCGATAAAGAGTTCAAATATCAATCATGAGCACTCATTTGCACATTCGCACACAGAATTAACTATGCATGTAAGGATCCACTATTCAGATTAAAATTTCAGGCCCTAGCTGGAATAAGATAACGAGGACAAGAAGCCAGATGGAATCCAATGAATTCCTACATATTCCAACAACAAAACTGCAAAATTACTTTTAAATGTTTGGAGGATGATAGTCATGCAACTTAGTGATGTATAGGCAATACGGTCCAAAATTGCAAAAATATAATGTAAAAACTCAAACTGCCGTTATGTAATTAGGCTTGAATTTTAAAGCTCGAAGACATACATGTAGCCTTTTCATCACTTTGTTCTTTGAGGCAGCAAAAGATGCATGACAAGTAGGTGTGAATATGCTGTAAGAATCAATGTTCCCAGCTTCAGCGGCAGCAATATCAAGAATCTTGTCACACTGTGGAGACGTATGTACAAAGGACTGAAAGTCACAGAAAATATTCAGAAGCTTGTACGTTTGATCAGAGATCAAGCCGGTGGTCCACATGAATTGAAATATTCCATAGTGGTCATGGAAATCATCCATCAGGGAATTTCCTACCTGCATATAATCATATATTGAGTTCAAAACACATCTCCTTGTAAATATTAGAATTTTTTTATTTACACTTATGCATTTATACCGCCGTTGATATAGAGACACGAACATAAATTTTCACATAAAAAAGAAAAAAGTTCTGGTGACCACAAAAGATATGTATCAGATGCATTATACTATATTGGAAGTAAAAAATTCAGGGTAATCATAAAAATCAACATAGTACATAAAAGACAACACTATAAAGGAAGTTATAATCATGAGGACAAACATTGGTTTTGGTCCTTCAAAAAAAAGTATATCCTTGAATTATCAAAATACATGATGAAGTTAAAGAAATAAAGGCATGATTACCAAAACCTTACCATATAGCCCTTTAGATTAAGTGATTTGTCTCCAGTTGCCTCATGGTGCCTCTTTATGGCTTGAGCCAATTGAGGAACATAGTGACCTAAACCAAATTAGAGTTCCATCAAAATTTTGGTTTTCATTCAGGGGGAAAGAGATTTGGAAAGTTGAAATATCACCATAGAGCTATCCATGAATACGCACACGTGCAAATTATCAATCCATGCACCAGAACCATGACTTGAGTGCCACCTATCTATGATTTGGACAACCCAAATTTTGGTCCGTACCACAGGATATTAGGTTCTTGTGAAAATGCAGGATATTAGTCATGTATCTGAGTCCTGAAATAACCTCTTGTGAAAATGCAGGGTAATGCTACGTACAAAAGCCCCAAAGTGGTTGGACCCTTCCCTGGACCCTGCAAGCAGGAGTTACATGCTCCGGGCTGCCCTTTTTTTACCACAGGATATTAGGCCACCCATAGAGGACTGTTGGGGCTTCAAAGACAGGGTGGAAAGATACTATAAAGCAGGAGAAAGAATTCTGTTGAAGAATATGTAGGTTATTGCCTCCTCTGACCTTTATTACTATAACTGTTTCTTTACTACTTTCTTTCCGATTCTTCCTTCTTATCTTCTTCCTTGTCTTCCCATCTTGTGGGTTCTTATGGGTTTCATATGTAGCCTATCCCACCTTGTTGCGACTAAATAGTACAAAAACTGCAGATATATAAAAGGCGGAATTAGGAACTGAGCCCAGCTCAGGTTGTTGAGGGAGTAACACCCTGATAACCTAGGTTCAAGTTTTCTGAGACATAAATTTTGTAGCCTATTTATTCTTAACCGAAGCTGCCGAATCCCTCCTAGGTTGATCGAGTTTCTTTTATGTATACAAAAAACAGAAGTTTATTGAGAAAACCTACTGACCAGCATAACTCTCTCCTGTCAAATAAAATTCACGACCCTTGTACTGTGGAAATCGTTCAAGCCACTTCAGTAAAAACGCCAAAGAGTCCTTGGCTGCAAAAGATTGAGAGGACCAGTTAGCAAAGTCTAAGAGTAATTCAGGGACCAGAAGTCTCATGTAAGATAGTAATACCAGTCCTCGCATCCCCATTTGTCAAAATGTCATCTGAGGTGTTTGAATATGAATAACCAACACCAACCGGTGAATCAAGGAACAATATATTTGCAACTGCAAAATTATAGGGAATACTTCATCAAAATATGAAGGAGTTTAATTGGTATCAACCACAACAAAGCTGGAGTTTCATTAGTATATCAGAACTAATAAATTTAGCAATCCAGAAGTAATACTTGTAATTCCATGAAAAACAAGGGCAATTTGTGCAGATGAAACTAAAGCCTTGAGTTGATATGGTAATGAGCAAAATTTCAAGGAATTCAGTTCCTCAATAGAAAACAATCCAAGGTATCCAGGAAGGCTGAGCTTACAGTTTTTAAGGATGGGCAAGCAATAAGTTTACATGTGAAAAATGTATAGGTTTGGCCTTTGTTTCACTATTCTTTTGTCTATTTCTTTTTAGAGAAACATCAGCTCAGCACTCAAATATACCACAGTTAAGCTTAATTTTTTTATTATTTTCATTACCAGATCACTGATGCAGTGGCTCACTGGCAATAATAGAGATATTTTGTACCAGAATTTTGTTATTTACTGATAGCATATGCAACCCAACAAATCTTGCGAAATAGAAATGTAAGGTTCAATAAAAGAAAGCAACAAATCAATAAATGTAAAACTGAAAACAATATTTTTGTTCATGAACAAATTATGCTAATGGGGTGCTACCTTTATTCCATGAATACGGGTTCATATGCACCCCCTTTCCATCTGCATTAACATGAAAAGGTCCAACTTCTTCTCCTAGCCCAAATGCAATTGACGAGCAACCAGGCCCTGGAAGGTTACACGCAGTGATTTAACCATTAGAGTCTCAATGGAATGTAACTTATGTGGTTCAGTAAATAGGTTAATGCACCCATTTACCCAAGCTAATGTTCAGTAGATTCAGTGCCAACACCAAGCATTCAATAGAGTCATAGAGAGAGAGCTTCTCCAGTAATCTCACAATCACTGATACAACTATCCTAATAAGCAAGACTTCCTGGCCAATTTCCCAAATGGGAATGAAACTGCAAGCTTGCAAGTTGCAACTATAATCATACAAGATAGGAGCATTCAATTCCCAATTTTCCAACAAGTTAATCCGAAGTCTACAGATATCCCCAACTCAATAATGCAACCATCCAAATCCAATCCAACAGCCCCAATTTAACCTAATAATGGATCGTACACTTCAATCATCACGATTGATCGGCACCTACATCATAGCTACGCATCCATAAATTGCCCCTCAAGGCCTCAACGACTTATAATTCGCAGTCACACCAAACAGATGGCGTGCAGAAGCAAGCCAGCAACCCGCCGGTGGCCGGTGGGTGGGTACTACCTACCTCCGTTGAGCCAGAGCACGAGGGGCTTGGACCCCGGGTCCTCCGCGGCCTCGAAGAACCAGTAGAAGAGCGCGGCGCCGCGCTGCTCGCTGACGGTGACGTAGCCCGCGAAGTGCGCGAAGCTGGCGTTGAAGGACTGGCCCGGCACGCGCGGCACCCGGTCCCGGTCCTGCTCCGCGCGCCACGCCTCCGCCTCGGAAGAGTCGGCGGCGCCCGCCACGAGGACGAGGACGAAGAGGAGGCCGGCGAGGAGGAGGAGGCGGAGAGATCGGCGGCCGGTCGTCATCGCGGCGATCAGCGCGAGGCGGCCAGCGGCAGCAGCAGTGGACTGGTCGGGAGGGGTCGCGCTGCGGCGCTCGTGGCGACGTGGGCTGTTGCGGTTGGGTTATTAAGCGAGGGGAACAGAGCAAGTGGGCCCACTTGCGTGGGTGAAGAGCTGCAGTGGCGTGGGCACGAAGGGAACCCGGAACCGGATCCTTGGAGTACGTATCGCGGACGCGCGGGGCTGAGGAGATCTACGTGTTGGGTGACTGACAGCATGCCCCGTCCAAGTGATTGGTGCTGGATGGATTCATTCCCTCACGCCCCGCGAGGCGCGAGCATGTTCCTCGGCGGTCCTGCCTGCCACGTGACTCGCCGAGTGTGGATAAAGCCGTCAAAAAAATCGCGGCGGGACCGTGGTGCGCCCATCCGTCGGTGAGACGGTGACGGGCCGTGTACTGTGATTTTTTCCACGGCCTGTTCCCCACATGTTTATGCATGTCCAGCGTCAGTCTCTGCATAGGTGCAAGTTGGTGGAACGGATCTTTATTTTATTATTGTTTTAATGATTCTTTTCAGCTTAAATAAGCTTTATATATTATCATACAATCTATTTTTCTTTTTTTATTTAATGGATTAGATCTACTTATACGAATAAGTAGCGGATACATAAATTATCGAATCTAAAATAATACTATTGCAATTAGGAGCATAAGTAAAACTTAAAAGCTATTTTTCTTATCGCAGTATAACTGCATATAGCATCAATACATAATATAAACAATGACGATTGTTAATAGTATATAGTTGACCTATAAAAAATAGAGACCCAGCTTTTAACTTTGCGCTGGCCCCCTAAAATCTCAGGACCCACACTGAGTATCTGTATTGTAAGGAAGCATTCCGCATTTTGCAAGACTGTTAGTGGCGTTGTGTGTATGTTACATATACTTCCAAGCGGTATCTAGACAAGTTAGTTTCAGATCTGGTATGTCATGTGGCGATACTTGGCTTTCTCCTTTACGTCTGCAAGAACATGCTACCATTAGCTAGGAAGTGAGCATCCTTTGCGTAGTGGTTAAGCTCCTGTTCTAAAACTGTAATAGTTAGGTAGCTAAGAGTTCCAAAGCATAATTGTTTCCAAATAATTATACTTCATCCGTCTCAAATTGCTCATCTTAGCATTCATAAAATTTCTTCAATTTACTTATCATCTTCGCTTCTCAATGCACCTTTCTCTATTCACATACATCTATATCTCTTTCCTCTTCCTCTTTAATTTCCGTACCCGAATCTAAAATGACAACTAAATTAAGACGAAGCCTCCCTTAAAAAATATAATATAAGTATTTTTAGCTTTAGGCAAAGTCAAACTATTATTGCTTTGACCATTAACAATTTAAAATAATAATATTTTACATATAAAAAATATATTTTTTGAAATCATCCTGAAACAAGCTTTTATAAAAAAATACATTTTTTATATTAAAAACTACTCCCTCTATTCTTAAAATGAGGTCGCCGTTGACTTTTACGATCAACTTTACTATTCATCCTATTCAACAAATTTGCTCGAATATGTAAAATTTTAAATTATGATTCAAATAACTCTAATAATAAATCAAATTATATAAAAATATATGAAATTTATCAAATCTTTTTGAATAAGACAAATAATCAAAGTTGAATTTAAAAGTCAACGGCGACATAAATTAAAGAACGGAGTTTCTAGATATTATTAGTAAAAGTTAAACAATTTGACTCTATCTAAACTTAAAAATGCTTATATTTTAGAATAGAACTGCATTTATTAATATGAAGCTACTGTTCATAGTGGATTGTAAAACTCGTAGGTAACTTCTAACTAGCTAATAATTAATTATTCATTAAAGTTATTTGAATCACCACTTATAATTTTACCTATTTGAATTAATTTTTTGAATAAAACAAATAGTCAACGTTGATGTTAGAAATCAACGGCAACAACAATTTAGAAACGAAAGGATTACGTTTTAGATTTAAAGTTTAAGGCCTCCTCTGAATCATGGAATTTTTCCCGTTTTCTGGGTTTTTTCCAATGAAATTCCTGTGTTCCAAAGGGGGCCAAAATGAAAAATGCACATAAGATAGATTAAGAGAAGAGCAGTAAAATGGGCCACTCTGGTTCCAGCAGATAAACCTCCTATAGAGATCACACAAATAACAATGAGCCATTACTCCATAATGATTCTGACAAATCAGCACTTGTATGAAATTTGATTAAGCACGATGATCAAGGTTCATTCATGGTTGTGGAAGCACTAGCTTGGTATTCCACTTATGCATGTAATGATCCAATAAGGATGCTACTATAACAGCCTTGCAAAAATACATATCAGTAGTCCACGGTATTTCCATAATAACTTCCAGGCAAAACAGAAGAACAGTCAGATATATATATTAATTGCACTTTTTCTAATATTTTTCAGCTGGAATACATAATGCAACTCATACCGTGCCATCGTTTTTCAACTTGGGTATAGGATTAACTTCTCAACCATTTAACAGTAAATTTGCATCGGTTTCTGCCCATGATTAACCTCCATGTAATGTGGAGATGAAAACCACCACGTCCTTCTCTTCCAACTCTGCGTCAATGCCACCACACAGCTCCCAATCGCAGTCATTTATAAGGACAAGAACCCCTGGCCTCCTGCACGCACAAAATGAAGACACAATGGAAACTGATTATTGGCCAATCCTAGGCTAAAAAGAGGAATGCCTTGATCTGTATCTCTAACGCCGCTGTATCAACAACGCATAGCCATCTCAATAATGACATAAATAAGTAAACAATACAATTGTACAAAATCATTGAAAAGAACATCTAATTCGACAGTACATGGTTTCACTTTATTCTGATATTCACTTGGCCAATAGATTCAGTAATTCAGTAACCAACCACTTTCAAAATGGCATATATAATGTTAATTCAAAAAAGTGATCGTGGTTTATTTTTCTTATATGTAGTTGGTGAAGAAAGGCACAGTTCATATTTATGCAGTGGAATTAAATCGAGGAAATGAAACATCCAGTTAATCGAAACTCTATTGTCAAAGTTAAGGCGTGAATTTTAATGCACTGAAGAAAAACCATACACTGATTCTCCCTTGACGAACATCTCCGGACGCTCCTTGATCAGATTGGACTTGACCCAGGAAAGCAACTGTCTCATGGTCACCTGCACAAAGAAAAAAAGTCACTCTCATCACACAAGATAAAATCAATTACCATGAAAACTACAGACGGATCGCTCCCACATCAGAGCAAGCGAGCAAGGGAACGCCACCTTGGAGTCGTCGTCCTTGGGGTGTACCTCCACCTTGTGCACCTTGGTGGAGTTCTCCAGCAGCAGCTCCAGCCCGCCCCTGCGAATCAAACGCCAGCTCTAGACTCGTCAGGAACAGTGCGCGCGCGGGCTGGCGAGCACAGAGCGCAGAAGAACTTCAAGAGCGTAACAACGAGGAAGGGAAGGAAGATTACCCGAACTCGAGAGTGAGATGCATGGCCGGAGGGTAGGATTGGCAGTGGATTTTGGTGGTTTTAGCTAGGGTTTCACAGGAATTGGTGTGGAATGCGAAGGGCGAAAGGCGGAAGAGGAAAGTCGCGACGAGACGAGAGGGGAGGGAGGCACGGCAGCGGGCGGTGGGGTGAGGGGGCGAGGAAGCTTGACAGCGGCGGACGAGGCGGGAGGGTCTGGGAGGCTGCCTCGGTGGGTGGGTCTCGCCGGACCCTAGTTCCATTAGAGAGTGTTGCTACTTGCTAGCCCGAGGTTGAACAAAGCAGGCTGGAAAATCGAGCGCTGGGCCGGCCCGCCAGGGAAAGCGTCTAGAGGCCCGCCCCAGTTGTAAAAGCTTCTGGAGAGGCTTCAAACATGAACATACATAATTTGCGTCCCAATTTAACTTTGGCACGCCTTTGAGAGTATTCCAAGCCCGCCGTTCCAGTATCGTGAGCTTGCAAGGCAGAATTTATTTGTAACGTTGCTTAGCTCAAAAAGGATCAGAGAAGCGTGCTCATAGCGTACCTAAAAGAAAGATTGGCTTTCACTAGTAGGCGCAACCTTCGGAGCAGACTTTGTTTGCCCAAGGTAAAATCAACAAATTTCCAGGCGATGACTATAAGCCTCATACTCAGGAGGTTACAAGTAAAAGCTTATCATTATAACCAGGTTGCTTTAATGTCAGTAAGTTACCAAGGAATTGTACTACACTGCATATTAAAAAGGAATTATAAGTCCCCTTATTTTCATCTTAAGAAGTTGGTGCCAGACTCAAACCTGGGTCGGACGGGTAGTTCAGGCCCCTGGCGCACATCGCTCTAACCAGTTCGCCAGGAGAGTTTTGGCCACTTTGTGCATATTAATCTGAACAATTTTGCTTTTGACTTTGCACAAGGGAATGTCTGAGTTAAAGAACCAATGAACATTTTTTTCGGCTACCCATTCAAATCCTGAAACATAAACACAAATGGCGCAACCTACAGTGTGACACATTTACAGGGCGGGATCACACCTCCTACAGAGACGAGAAAAGAGGCTTCACTTATTCCTCAGGTACAATCTCTACAGCAGCTTCCCTATTTAGAGAACGACCAAATGAGGAGCCAGATCGTTCAGTTATCAGAATCCTCTGGTATCTTGAAGAGGAACTGTGGCAGCGAGGCGATGCGAGGGAGGTTCGTCAGCAGCTCCCCGAACGAGTCCTTCCTGGACATGGCAGGTGGCTCGGAGGCATCTGTAGTTTTTCTTGTTGATGCTGAATTAAATTCTTCATCAGAACTATCTGAGTCCTCCACACCTATGCTATCACTATCATTTGGCTCAGGCTTTGGTTGAACAACTGGCGGTGCATCTTTCTGAATCA
>BCLG01001388.1:0-104351 GCA_001602295.1 Zoysia matrella | reverse complement strand
TGCATCACAAAATCAACATCCACATTGCTGAGTGCGTTTTCAGATGCAGACTGGGCAGGGAACCCGGATGACCGTCGCAGCACAGGTGGCTATGCCGTTTTCTTTGGTGGCAATCTTGTCTCTTGGCAATCTGGCAAACAGCCGACTGTCTCTCGATCAAGCACCGAGGCTGAGTACAAAGCTGTTGCTAATGCTACTGCTGAAGTAATCTGGATACAAGTGTTGCTCCGGGAACTTGGGATTTCTCAATTACGATCACCGTCTCTTTGGTGTGACAACATTGGTGCAACTTATCTCTCTGCCAATCCAATTTTTCATCGACGCACCAAGCATGTTGAAGTTGACTACCATTTCGTTAGAGAAAGAGTTGCTTCTCGCCAGCTTGATGTCCGGTTCATCTCATCTAAAGATCAGGTGGCCGATATCATGACCAAGCCCTTACCTCTTACTTCCTTCTGCAATCTTCGGCGCAATCTGAACCTTGTGTTCCACCGTCCAGATTGAGGGGGGGGGTGTTAAACATAGAAGTATATAACCTATGATTAGTATGAGATTACCTATGTTTAGTAAGTGATCTCCTATATATGGAGCTGCGTCTCCTGATTGCCGTGCATGGTATTCACGGTTGTAATCCTTCCATGTATATAAAGTTCTATATAAATGCTATGACCTGACCCATAGTGGTCATCCAGCGCCAACTATTCTATCAATAATTACTCCTAAGAAGGAGTTTGGTGCTCTCTCTCTCTCTCTCGTTCAACACACCAGTGCAGTGGCAGATCGGAAGATGGAGTCTCAACAACTCTGAAAGAGGCATCGGAACCACCCACACTGAAAATCAATCTGAACAGCAGGAGTATGCGTTTTCAAATTATAGTTTGCTATTGTCAAAAATGGTAAAATGAAATGAGTGAGAGTCACATGGCCCGGCCCATCCTGATTCCTGAAGGAGGAGAATGTAGGGGAGCAAGCAGAAAGGCCCAACCATACCAATACCATAAAGAAAGAAAAAGAATGGCCCAACTGTAAAGAAAGAAAAGCAAAGGAAGGAAGGAAGGCGGCCCAACCACAAAAGCCCAGCAAGACAGGAGGAACAAGTGGCAGAAGGAAAGGAGTTGCGTATCGGATCGAGCTTCCCTGCCTCCCCCGTTCATAGCCTAGCAAACGGACGCCTACCGATCCATCCATCCTTGGGTTCCTTCCTCTGCTCCCTTCTTCCTCCTCTCATCGCATTAGGGCAACAAGAGAAGAGAAGACAGCGCCAGAGGAGGAATCCGCCGTCATGGTGTCCGACGCCAGCAAGAAGAAGGCCGCGCAGAAGAAGGCCGCCGCCGCCGCCAAGAGGGGAGCCAAGGTCCCCACCTCCTCCTCCTCCTCTTCGTCCTCCTCGGCGGAGAAGAAAGCGGCCGCCGATGCCATCGCAGCGCTTAATCTCTCCGATCGCACCTGCACAGGGGTCCTAGCATCCCACCCGCTCTCCCGAGATATCCATGTGAGCCTCCCCCTCCTCATCCAGTATCCACCCCCCTTGTCCTTTCTCTTTCTCTTTCTCTTTCTCTTTCTCGCCGGATCCATTGCCTCCCTCCGTCTTACTTGTACTTTTTCGTTTTCTGATTCAGCTCAACGAGTGCAAACTGCTACTATAGATGATAGATCTCTACATCAGTAGAAAAGTCCCCCATAATAATGACCTCATCTTTCTTATGTTGCGTTGCAGATAGAGTCTCTTTCCTTAACCTTTCACGGACATGACCTTATTGTTGATTCTGAGCTGGAACTCAACTACGGGAGGTAGAAATAATTGTATCCATTCAGTTATCTTCCACCAAGTAAGAGTAAGACAGGGTCACGAGACATTGACGACTGTTTTCATTGGTCTCAGGCGGTACGGTCTGCTTGGCCTAAATGGCTGTGGAAAATCTACTCTTCTTACAGCAATAGGCTGCAGAGAACTCCCTATCCCTCAACACATGGACATATACCATCTCACCCATGAGATTGAGGCCTCGGACATGTCTGCGCTGCAAGCTGTTGTTAGTTGTGATGAAGAAAGAATCAAGCTCGAAAAGGAAGCTGAGATCTTGGCAGCGCAGGTTAGGGTTCTTAAACTTCACGCCTTTTACTACTTCTACATATTGCTTTTTTCTTTTGCCAACCATCACTTGGTGTCATTTCTAGGATGATGGTGGTGGCGATGCCTTGGATCGTGTGTATGAGCGTCTGGAGGCGATTGATGCATCAACTGCTGAAAAGCGTGCTGCTGAGATATTGTTTGGTTTAGGTTTTAACAAACAGATGCAGGCTAAGAAGACTCGAGATTTCTCTGGTGGTTGGCGTATGAGGATTGCTTTGGCAAGAGCACTCTTCATGAATCCAACAATCCTTTTGCTTGATGAGCCCACAAACCATCTCGGTAAGTATCTTACACTACACCTTTGAAATAATACATGGGAATCAAACTAGAAAAAATAGTTTTTTGTGTAGATTGAAATGGTTAACTGTTACGATCGTGATCACTAACAAACACTCTCTCCATTCTTTAATATAAAATATGATATTTATGGCTTATACAAATCTAGTGTAATTTGAACTAGATTAGCCTGCTGTCTTAACTATATTCGTATGCGCATGTGGGTGGCTCATTGTATCCCAGGATGCTGAGACAACTTGCTTTCTAGTACAAATATATGTACTATTCAGCCTTTTTTTCTGTTTGTTTTTTTTTGTCTTTTTTTTTTTACTCCTTTGTGGTTTGTCCCCCGGGTGCGGGTGGGGAGGGTGGGTTCATCTCTAGCCTATCCCAACTTGCTTGGGAGAAAAAGGCTTTACTGTTGTTGTGACAATTGACAACTGATGTACCTGTTATGCATTTTGTTATGTTTAACACTTTTATCTGATTTTAGCCCATGGTTTCTGTTTCCTTGTCTCATATACATCTGCATATGCTAATGATCAAGTTATTCAAGTCCCAAGGGCCTAAGAAGTCATCTTGGGCATGGTTCACCCATGGATCGAACCAGCTTCAATCCATCGATCTCTAGAGGAGCACTGTGCCAACTCACTCTGTTTTAGCTAGCACCCCCCTCTGTCCCAGTGGACATGCTGGATCGGTCCATTGTAACATCTCAGCCCGTTAGGAGCTTGTAGTAGGGTGTGGTTTAGGCCTTAATGGTCTAGAAGTGAAGTGGAGAGGTGGAATTAGTCCCACCTTGGTTGTTTAATGAGGTGAGGGCTAGCTTATTGTTCCAACGTAGCACCTCCGGGTTGACCCTTTTACATGAAACAAGGCCGAAAGCGTAAGAGGGGTGCTATGCATGAATGCGCGATCCCGCCCCACGTGGGGGCTAGGCGGAAAGCGGGCTTTGGACGCGGGGTGTTACACCCATATCCTTGTGCACATCCATCCCCTGCATTCTGCCACTGGTTATACATACATGCACCTTTTACAGTTCTTTGCGTATATACAGTTTTGTTTTTTGAAAAAGCGTGGCTCAAATAAGATGCATAAATTCTGGTAGTATAATTGGTTTGAACTACCATATTTAAGAATGGAGATAGCTAGTACTCCAAATTTCATTTACAGAACAACCTGTAGCTTCTATGTGCACCATATTCGTATGCTCATGTGGATGGCTCATTGTATCCCATGCTGCTGCTGAGACAACTTGATTTCTAATACAAATAGAAGAATTCATCTAGAGGTTAGATACCTTGTCAGGTGCCTATACCGTAGCTGTCATATGTATTATCCAGATGACAATTGACAACTGATATAGCTGGTATGCATTTTGTTATGTTTATGATTTTAGCTCATGGTTCTGTTTCCTTGTGTCATTTACATCTGTATATAGTGATGAAACAAGTTAATCAAGTTGCAAGGGTCTGAGAAAATCTCTAAAGTCACTGTCTTAGTCTTATAGACTAAATCTTTATAATATTACTTTTCTTGTATTTGCAGATCTTGAGGCATGTGTCTGGTTGGAGGAGACACTAAAAAAGTTTGACCGCATACTTGTTGTCATATCGCACTCCCAGGACTTTCTAAATGGAGTGTGCACTAACATCATCCATATGCAGAACAAGAAGCTCAAGTTCTATACTGGCAATTATGACCAGTATGTTCAAACCCGCTCTGAGCTTGAAGAGAATCAAATGAAGCAGTACAGATGGGAGCAGGAGCAGATTGCTTCAATGAAAGAGTACATTGCACGGTTTGGTCATGGGTCTGCAAAGCTTGCACGTCAAGCTCAGAGCAAGGAGAAAACTCTAGCAAAGATGGAGCGTGGTGGGCTCACTGAGAAGGTAGTTAGGGACAAGATACTGGTTTTCCGCTTTACGAATGTGGGGAAACTTCCTCCACCGGTGCTGCAGTTTGTTGAAGTCACATTTGGGTACACCCCAGATAATATCTTGTACAAGAACCTTGACTTTGGTGTTGACCTTGACTCTCGAATTGCACTGGTTGGTCCGAATGGTGCTGGGAAGAGCACTCTTCTGAAGCTGATGACAGGTGACCTGGTTCCATTGGATGGTATGGTGAGGCGCCACAATCACCTGCGCATCGCGCAGTTCCATCAGCACCTGGCAGAGAAGCTGGATCTGGACATGTCGGCCCTGCAGTACATGATGAATGAATACCCTGGAAATGAAGAGGAGAGGATGAGAGCCGCAGTTGGTAAGTTTGGTCTGTCAGGGAAGGCTCAGGTGATGCCAATGAGGAATCTCTCTGATGGGCAGAGGAGCCGTGTCATCTTTGCATGGCTGGCATATAGGCAGCCACAACTGCTACTGCTCGATGAGCCGACGAACCATCTTGATATTGAGACCATTGACTCGCTGGCGGAGGCACTGAACGAATGGGATGGTGGTTTAGTGCTGGTTAGCCATGACTTCAGGCTGATCAACCAGGTCGCCCACGAGATCTGGGTGTGTGAGAACCAGACAGTAACAAGGTGGGATGGTGATATCATGGATTTCAAGGAGCACTTGAGGAGCAAGGCTGGTCTGTCTGACTAGATGGACCTTGTTTTTGCCATCTCCTTTTTGGATGTAGAAGGAATACTTTGTTTTTCTCCTCCTCCTGTTTGGACTTTGGAGATTTACTGCCTAGCCATGTATTTTCTTCACATGGCACAGAGTACCGAGCTATCTTTCTAGTATTAGCCGATTACATTACGGAGTATTGTATTTGAATAGCTACGTGTAGCCGTGTTCTGATAAAAACCTGATGATATGTACTGCTTTAAGTGTCTGTCTGTATCTGGATGTTCTCTCGAAGTGTTTGTTCTGTTATTTGACGTTATATAATCAGTTCTCTTGGGGGGAAAAAAACATTTGGTGAACTTTCCAGCTCCGTGGAGCTCTACCAAATATGTCATGTATCTCTTCACCAGTACGAGAGCATGTCTTTCATTCTCTCATGCAATTTTGGGTTGCCTCGAGATGCAGTAGTCAGTAGCTGTGACTGCTCCGGACACGGTTTATTGCCTTGGTTGGGCTTGGTGCTCTGCTCTGCGTTGTTCATATCTGAAGAACGAACCTCACCAGCATCATATGTATAAAAACAGTGCCTCTAGGGGTGGATAATATCTTGTTGCAAGCATCACTATCGAATGTGGAGAAGCAACAGTGAAGTGAACATGCAGAAAAGGCACCTTCTGTCTGCCCTGCATAGGGCTGGCTATAGTGTTACGGAGTACGTAGTACAAGAGAACCTTCGTGCAGGTAAAAGGAAGATAGATGAGCGGCATATTCCGGAGGTTCAAGCATGATCCTTCTGAAAAGGGGCAGCCAGCATCTTTGATTTTCCTCTGCCTTTTTCTTTTGAGGATTTGCGTGAACTGTTGTTGAGCAGCACAAATACAAAAGGTACTAGAAGAGGAGCTTTGCATCTTTGGAAGTTGGATGGTTAAGGTTGTTCCAGCTCGCTGAAATCTGTAATCTTTCTGGAAATTCCGGGGGACATGACAGTCGGTGGCTCCGCCCTTTCCCTAACTTCTGGACACTGCATGCCGTCCCTCGACGTGCACAAACAGCTAGGTTAGAATAGTGATGGTGACGAGAAGCACGAGTGATTGGTTTGATAAGCCCCTGCTTTCATTGCAAATATACTAGCATACATCAACACACATTTGAGCCGATTATTATTTTAGGAGCACTTAATCAGCGCGACAACGCTGATTCAACGAAAAGACACGACTAGAGTAGTGTCACGGACGACGGCTCAACAGTCACATGCATTACCGATCGATGCATGGCTACACGGGCACTGTGCGGTTGTAACCGGCGGCGCCGCCGTCGCTCTCGCCGGACATCTCCTCCAGCGATTTGCCCCTGGACTCGGGCACCAGGAAGGTGAAGAGCAGGCCCAGCAGGTTGCAGCCGGCCAGCAGGAAGAGAGAGTTGCGCACGCCGATGCCCGCCGGGTACCCGTGGTCTGTCTTGGCCGGGTCCCGGCTCTGCGCCAGGTACAGGAACCCGAAGGACCCGACGATGGCGCCCAGCTTCCCTGACGCCGCCGAGATGCCGTGGCACGTCGACCGCAGCCTCGCCGGGAATATCTCCGCGGGGACGATGAAGGTGGTGGAGTTGGGCCCAAAGTTGGCGAAGAAGAAGGTGAACCCGTACATGACGATGAAGCCGACGTGGTTCCCCGGCGTTGTCCAGTGGTGGTAGGGGACGGCTAGGCCGAGCATGAAGACCGTCATCATCGCGAACCCCGTCACCTGGATCTTGAAGCGGCCAATGACATCGATGAGGAAGACCGTGAACCAGTAGCCCGGCACCGTGCCGCAGAGCGCGATCAGCGACTGCGCACGCGCGATGCGGAACAGCTCCTCCAGCGCGTCCATGGTAGCCGCCTTGGGGATCCACCCCACCGCGCTGAAGATGTCCTTCTGGAACAGGTTCTGCGAGTAGAAGGCGATGTCCAGCAGGAACCACGTGCTGGCAGTGCCCAGCAGGTGCACGCCGTGGCGGCGCAGAAACTCGGCGGAGAAGAGCCCGAATGACGTCGACGATTGTGGGGAGTCTTCTTCGGTGGGCGCCGACGCTGCTGAGATGTCCACCTGCAGGACCTTGGACATGTCGGCCGCGGCCTGCTTCGCGTCCTTGGCCACCAGCGCCGTGTAGCGCGCCGTCTCTGGCATCTTGGTGCGCCAGTAGTACGTGAGCGCCGCCGGCATCGCGCCCAGCATGAGGATGATCCTCCACACAAAGTCTGCCTGCGCCGGCGTGGAGCCGACGGGGTCGACGGCGTAGGCCGGGGCCGGGAAGCGGGCCTTGAAGGCCGCGGACACGACGATGGCGACGAGGCCACCTGCCATTATGCCGAACCCCTGCATGGCGAAGACGGCGGCTATGAAGGCCCCCCTGGTCTTCTTGTTGGCGTACTCGGACATGATGGTGGCGCTCAACGGGTAGTCGCCGCCGATGCCGAAGCCGAGCCAGAAGCGGAAGAAGCAGAGCGTGGCCATGACGGATGCCGGCGTGTGGCCGAAGGAGAGGCCCGACGCGACGGAACAGAGGACCATGAGCATAAGCGTCATGCCATAGACCTTCTTACGGCCGAGCTTGTCGCCCAGCCAGCCAAAGAAGAGCTGCCCTGAGAGCGTGCCGACGAAGGCGACGCCGTTGACCGCGGCGGAGACGTGCGGCGGGAGGTTGCCGGGGGTCGGGGAGCCGTCGACACGGTAGTAGATGCGGCCGAGGAGCTTGGTGACGAGGGAGATGCAGAAGAGGTCGTAGGCGTCGGTGAAGAATCCCATTCCGGCCACCACGATGGCCGTGAAATGGTACCATTGCGTCTTGGCGCCGTCGAGCGCGCTGAGCACATGCAGGTCCCCGGCAGCCATCGCCGCCGTGACCTTATTGACGAAACTTGAGTGCTCGATGGATCGGTGGAGGAACGAGGCACCAGACTGCCCAGTATTTATAGGCGAGAGATCCATGGAATCTTGGTGTCGAATATGCTCCTTGGTTTGACCTCGTCGAGCGGCTTTTGGAGAGACAGCTTTTGACTGTTGTTGTATAAAGTCAACTTTTTTTATTTTTTACTAATAATATTTAAAAGTTTACACAGATTCTAATGCAAAAATATAATTTTTATAAATACTTATTTTATGATGAATTTAAAAAATATAATTTTTATATGATAAAACATTATTAGTTATAAATTATTAGTGATCAAAGTGACAAAAGTTTGACTTTAATTAAATTTAAAAATGTTTATATTTTTAAACGGAGTCAGTATATTGTAGAACATGCTACTCCTACTTTCTTTCCTTCAAATATTGTAGCTAGACTAGATATCATCCTTGCGCCTTAGTTCAAATTAAAGTGCAATGTTGTTGATGCAGGTTAAACGAACAGACTCTACATATCAACTTTGCTCAAATTAATTAAAGAGCAATGTGAAACCAAAACTAATTCTCAGGAAAGGCTGGTTAGTTTCATCTCATGGATGAGTATAGTGATCCATGGTTCATTTTGATCAGGACGTACCAAGTTAAATATATATACTATTTCTGTTGCACATATATAATTTCAGTCGAGTGAAAAGATTCTTTTCGTCAGTTGTAATACTCCTACAGGTTAATGGAGTGGAATGATTAAGCACATTCGCAGTGTGACGAGCACATTCGCAGTGTAAGTGGCATTGTACAGGTGTGGAAGAACATATTCTACTCCTAAGAAAGAAATGAAAAGATCGAAGAGAGAATGATCATGACGCATGCATGTAGGAAGTTGCCATACATGCCTGTGCTTTAGCTGTCGTCCTCACAATGTGCGGCCACTTCACCGAGACGCCACGTTCATTCTCTCTGTCTTTCTGCTTTTGCTCCTAGCTTGCTTGCCCCTTCATCAAGCTCCTCGATATATCTACAGTTTTTTGAAGGAAAAATCTATAGTTTTCTAAGTCGAAAGATTGAGTGATTGGTTTTAATTTCTTGATAAGATGAAAAATACACCTTATATATATGAATGAAGGGAGAATATATAAAAGAAACTTAATTGTCACCCCTCGTTTCCTGAGGAGCTGTTGATTCGGTGATGCTAAACTATATAATGCATGCAAATGATCTACTCCTATCTAGTAGGAGTATAGTATTGTTCTCCACTCCATTACATTAGTAAGTTGCTCGACCATTGAGGTTGATGAAGAGCCATTTGACGGTTCCAGGGTTTCATGCATGGTATGTACTCAGGGGGAGAATTTATATATAATCAGGCCATGATCTAATAGTATTATATACCAGGCATAGGCAGGCGCACAATCAACGGTCACATTTGACCCGTCCATGTGTGTATGTATGTTTACAGCAGCAGCAGACCACATTCTTCATCCAAAGCTAGAAAAAGGAACAACATTTTCCCACTTGTCGGCCATGATCAGGCAGGCAGCTAGCAGAGGCCAGCAAAATTACGGTCAAATGCATGTGAAAAAAAAAATCAACCATGCAAATTACTCACAAGGAAACATCACACGAAGGTACATAGGGAGAGTATTTGTGTCAAACTCAAACATCGCTTGCTGCAAGACCAAAAAAGTGTTCTCTCATTAATTATATTGCTTTCTAGTACAAAACATCTTCCTCCACATCCACAGGTGCGTAGCGTCGACAGAATCTTCCCAGAATAATCCATCAGCATGCATTCATGTTTACAAATATTTGGACTTGAGTTTTCAAATTAAGCCGGATGCTTTATTCAATACTACTCCCTCTAGTTTTAAATTATTGATAATGTTGACATCTAACATTAATTTTGGCCATTCGTCTTATTCAAAAAATTTGTTCAAATATGTAAAATTTTGTTACTATTTGATTCATTATTAGTGGAATAATTTTACACATTGAAATAAATTTTTTTTAATAAGACAACTAGTGAAAGTTGATGTTAGACATAATATTTTAATACCGGAGAGAGTACTACGTAATTGAATAAGTAAGTTACTCCTACATGCAGTCATGTTTACGCGCGGAACATGCATGACGGGGATTACCGTATAATTTAAAAGGCACAAATAGAAGTCGTCTTGAAGTGAACGTACGTGCACAGGTAAATCAGGTAGAGGCCCATAAATAAATAAATAAATAAAATTTGCTTTGAGCGGATGTTAGAGTTACAACAAGCTGAATTATTTAGATTTTGGGCTCCAATGGGCTCGAGTGAGAGTTGAGTTGAGCCCACCAATTGCACTGGGCCAGGTTAAGGCCCACCAAGAGCTTGTTTTGAGCATTCGCTAATTGTCGTCGAGACAGAAAGAATTGAAGAGGCATGCTAACAATGCCACGCTTCATGCATGCACTATACTGGTTTACTCCTACCTTACCTTTACATTGTGCGCCATCCTTTTCCTCTTTTTATTCAACCAGAATACGTAGTATAAAAATTGCATCTGCTGCGCTGCCTACCTCCTCCGATCCTGCTGCTTTAATCTGCAATCCATTATTCAATCATCTTTGCACGCGCGTCCAACAGCTATTGGCTTGGCCTGCCTATAAATCTCCTCGTCCTTCCCGGCCATTTCTGGACACCACATCTAGCAGAGAAGCAGACTGAGAGATCGATCGAGAGCCAGGAGCAATGGCAAGACGCGGGCTGCTCATTGTCTCACGGCAAGCGGCGCTGCTGCTGCTGCTCATGCTTTTGTCCTCACTGAGTGCCGGCAAGCCGGATCCCAAGCCGGTTGTTGTCCCGAAGCCAAACCCTGACCATGGCCATGGAGGGTGGCCGAAACCGTACCCTGATCAACCCAAACCACAGCCGGAGCAGCCCTACCCAACTCCCAAGCCCACCAACCCAGAGCCCACGAACAGAGCCTAAAAGGCTCACCATGTCACCTCCAACCGCTTGAGTAATTAGGAACATTCGCGCATGATGGTCAGCTCTACCACTGTAGAGAAATGCAAAAATGAAATTTGATCAGTCGTCCAAGCATGGTCGCCAACTTTGGTGCCGCTCTATCATTTCGGACGCAAAGCTAAAGTTACATATGGCAATAGATGTGATGCTCCAGTTAGACACTGCGCAAGAAAACAGAGAGCTCACAACTGCGAAATACAACCTAAGAGCAAATCTCAAAAGAAAAATCATGGGTTTTGCAGTGATTGAAAGAGCAAGAAAGAGACAGGCCTCAAGAGTCACAAACATCAAAGTTGGCGACGCTAACACGAGATTCTTTCATCTCAAAATGAACGCAAGGCGTCAGAAAAATCACATCGAAGGCTCCAAAAAGAATCGGGTTAGGCAGTTCACCACGACGAGAAGGAGCTTTTAATCTTTGACCACTTCAGCGGGATTATGGGACCCCTAGAGCCTCAAAACGTCGATATCAACTGGCCCCTCCTTGGCATTGAACAGAGGGACCTCTCCTCTCTAGCGTCTTTTTTTACGGAAGACAAGCTTCGCTATACCCTTAACTAGATGCCTAACAACAAGGCTCCCGGATCGGACGGCTTCACACCAAACTTTTTTAAAGCATGCTGGGCAACAATCAAGCATGACCTGATGGTAGTGCTGCATGCCGTCTATAATCAAAGGCTGATCAACATGCACTTTCTAAACTCAGCTAATGTGATACTCATCTCGAAAAAAGAGGGAGCAGACAAAGTCACAGATTTCAGACCCATCAGTCTCATTCATAGTGTGGCCAAAATAATAACCAAGATCCTAGCCCTCCAGCTGTCCCCTCATATCAACGTTATCATCTCTCAGAGCCAAAGCGCCTTCATCAGGGGAAGAAGTATACATGACAACTTTATGTATTTTCAAAATGCCGCCCGTCGCTTTCATAAGAGCAAATTGCCAACCTTGCTGCTCAAGTTGGATATCTTCAAAGCCTTTGATTCCGTAAGATGGGACTACCTCATTCGACTTATGCAACTCTAAGGCTTCCCGCAATGGTGGCTCAACTGGGTCTCTATCCTTCTAGCGATTTCAACTTTATAAATTCTTCTCAATGGCATCCTAGGAGAAAGCATCCAACATGGGAGGGGCTTAGACAAGGAGATCCATTGTCTCTGCTTCTCTTCATCCTAGCAATTGAACCCCTGCAGCGTCTTCTTAACTTGGCAACGGAGCAAGGCCTTCTGAGTAAGCTGAAA
Organism: Zoysia matrella; assembly: GCA_001602295.1. Taxonomy (NCBI): domain Eukaryota; kingdom Viridiplantae; phylum Streptophyta; class Magnoliopsida; order Poales; family Poaceae; genus Zoysia; species Zoysia matrella. The sequence continues at coordinate 92,244 of BCLG01001388.1, read as the reverse complement.
GGACGTCATGTCCGGCTTTGCACATCCATTTACGCTGATGATGCAGCTTTGTTCATCAACCCAATGGTAGCTGACATCACAAACCTCGCGGCAATCTTGCATAATTTTGGGTGTGCATCTGGGCTCAGCACAAACCTACAAAAGTCGCCCGTCGTACTAATCCGATGTGACGACATTGACTTAGATACAGTTCTAGAGAGCTTCCCAGCGACCAGAGCAACCTTTCTAATCAAGTAACTGGGACTGCCTCTTTTAGTAAGGAGACTAAAGAAGGTGGACTTCCAACCGCTGATCGATAAAGCGGCTGGTCGATTGGCTATGTGGAAAGGGAAGAACATCTCATTGACAGGCAGGGCAACTCTAGTTACATCAATGCTCTCCTCACAACCTCTATACTTTCTCACCTCCATCAAAGTCCCAAAGGGAGTACTAGAGGAGCTGGATAGGAAAAGAAGGAGTTTTCTTTGGGGAGGCAGCGAGACGCTCACTGGTGGCAAATGCAAAGTCAACTAGACGCGAACTTGCATGCCTAAAGACTTGGGAGGCCTGGGTATCCTCAACTTGAACAAATTTGCGAGAGCGCTTAGACTACGCTGGCTCTGGCATGAATGGACCTCAACGAACAAGGCCTGGTTAGGGTTAGGTACCCCCTGCGACGAGACAGATAAATTGCTCTTTGCAACGGCCACCAAGATCAGATTGGGAGATGGAGCTCAAACGGACTTCTGGCACTCCGCATGGCTGCAGGGCTGTAGACCAAATGATGTTGCGCCTACAACCTACTCCATCTCAACGAATAGGAAGATTACAGTAAAGAAAGCCTTCGAAGAAGACAGATGGGTGGCAGACCTAAACCTCAACAACGCCAACTCGGCAACACACATCCAAGAGCTTGCACAACTTTGGATGATGGTTCACAAAGTCCAACTCCATTCGGATCTGCAAGACGTCATAGCTTGGAAGCTTACTCCAAATGGAGCGTACAAAGCGTCCTCGGCCTACAGAGCACAAATTTTTGGTTCCTCGAATACAGTCTACAACACCATTATATAACATGTCTGGGTGCCGCCTAAATGCAAAATCTTTGTATAGCTGATTATTCAGGATCAAGTTTGGACGACAAACAGGCTTCAGGCGTGAGGCTGAGAAAACAATACCTACTGCCCCTGCAGGCACACGCCAGAGACGACACACCAGCTTTTGGTAGGATGTAGATTTACAAGAAAGGTCTGAAACTCTATAGCTCTTTGGCTAGGTTTCCCCCACCTGGAGCTGAACTTCTGGCCGCACACAACTTCCATCTAAGATAACCTACAAGACCTGCATATCGCTCAGAAGAAAGGTGTGCAAACACTCATTCTCCTTGTCAACTGAAAGATCTGGAAGGAAAAAAATGTATGCATCTTTGAGAGAAAAGAGTTGTCAGCAATTTTTTTTAAAAGATTCACGAAAAGGCTAGAACCTGGATCCTAGCAGGAGCTAGGGACTTAGAGCAATTGTGCCCTCATGTGTAATTTTGATCTGTAAATTCGTTGTACAGTTATCTTTGTATCTCTTTTTTTAATTAATGAAATTGACACCTTTTTGTGCTGGTTCTTTAAAAAAAAAGAACTGGTGATACATGTTGGTGGAGCTAAGAATTACTTGCAACAATGCTTTGTTACTTTTTTTATTATAGATAAAAAATGATTTGTTACTTATATGTAGCATCAAGTATGTTAAACGCCGCCAGGCACATGACATACTCCATCCGATTTGAAATTTTTCACGCCGGCATTTTCGATTAGAAAGGAAGAAGGGAGTAACATTTTTTTTAAAAAAAGAACGAAGGGAGTGACATATAATCACAATCTCATCGACAGATGGGTCCGGAACTTCTTCGAAACATCAATCGTAAATATTATTTTTTTCTTTTTGTTTTTCCATAGGAGCCTGCAATGAAAAAGAAAGGGAGATAAGATACTTCATTTGTCTGAACGCCGGAAGCCACCCTTCCGTGCCTTATCATCCAGTACTACTCCCCACGCCGCCGCCTGCCTTCTCTGCACTCACTCCACTGCAGGGATCAGACGACCTATCTAGCAGCGGCGGCTGGGTACTGACGAGCTCCTCCGGGTGAGTGAGAGCCGACGAGATCTCCTTCCTAATTCCTCCTCCTTCCTTCCTTTCTTTTGTCGCTGATTCTGGATAGATCCCTGCGCGGGCGATGGGTGGGGAATGGGGATGGGGATTGGGAGGGGAATTTACATCTCTCGGATCGGAGTTTCTCCGCTGGCGTTAGGTAGGGAGGCTGTCCGCCGCTGAAGTGTCGTTTCATTCGATTTGTTTGCTGCGTGCCAAGGAACTGATTCATAATAACATTATAGGATCCGATCGACGTGTGGGATTGAGTCGGGATGGCTCGTCGTCTCATTAGCCCCGCAGCGGCGTGCAGAGGCTGTGGTTTCGTTAAGGCCGGGTTTCTGGGCATCTTCACCTCCTTCCATGTGATTCCACCTACCGCTCCCTTCCTGTCTAATCAATTACTGTAGCTTTTATTTGGATTATTACATATTTCAAGTCAGTTTAGATTGACTGCCCTATCTCTGTTCCCCCCGGACACTTATTTCAAGCATGCTGTTTCTTTCTACTAGCAGTCCTCAACCATGTCTCCATGTACATGACTCTGGCAAAAACACACCTCCTGTAGCCTAGCAGTAATTTCCCATCATTTTTTGGCAGTATCAAAACTTACCATCGTGCTCATCAAAGGGGAGTTCCTCTTCACTGAAGAATTGCTCCAGCTACCGTGCTAATTTAAAAAAGGAGGTATGATCCCTCCCCCCCCCCCCCCCCCCACCCCGAATTTTTTTTATGTGTTCCCGCCTTTTTTTTTCTGGGAAATGCGTTCCCAAGTTTTCTGTGGCATTATTAGCATTTATTTATTCATTTTGTTTCCCCCCTTTTTCTAGTGTTCACAGTGGATAAGATCGGAGCCTTCCTTGACAGCAAATGTTAGTATTGTCTTCCATACTCAAATGTATATACTTTTGTATGTGCAAAGTGGATACTATGATGTGTGGATGAGACATAATTTCTGCCGATAAAAATAAAGAAAAAGCTGTGTTTTGACTTGTAAGTTAAGATATAGTAAACTGTAACAGCTGTGTATTTCCTTAACTCTTTGACATATGGTGCATGTTTGTGGCTCGTCCATTTTATTCTCTATAGTAAACTGTAGCATCTGTTTATTTCCTTAACTCTTTGACATACGGTGCATGTTTGTGGCTCGTCCATTTTATTCTCCGTACTGATTTTCTTATCCATAATTCAGAGTGCAAAGTTTGTCGGCAAGAGGACATCTTGTTCTGTTGCAACAGAGCCGCCTCCTGCTGCAACTGAACCAGAGATGGATGCTCCAAAGGAGATATTCTTGAAAGACTACAAGAAACCTGACTATTTATTTGACACTGTAAGTAACTAATGCCCATTTATAATTGCTCCCCCTCAGAGCTTTCAATATCTAAACCTTCTTGTTGGCAATTCTCCAACTGCTATAGTCCATATGTGATTAGCAGTTTGTAATCCATTTTTATTGAAAATATGCTAATTTAGAGATTCACAACACCCTCCATCATACAGTTCTGTCCACTGCAAGTTGCAGCTTGAAAAACTTTTAAAGTACTTTTGATGACTAGCCTACCAATATCTCGATCTATACTAGTGCCTAGACTCATGCATCCTAGAACAACATATTTTGAAACGGTACTATTAACTTGATTGATATTCTAGCATGCCTATCATCATTAACTATACATTTGTGGGTTTGATGTATCATGTAATGTAACTTGACTCTTTACTATGTCTTTGCACAATTCTGTTTCACAACTTTTTTGTTGCCATCTGATTCAACTGCAGGTAGATCTGCAATTCCTACTCGGTGAAGAAAAGACCATAGTTACATCTAGAATAGCTGTATCTCCTAGTGCTGAAGGTTAAAATCTAACCTTGGAAGTGAAATCTCTTGAAGCATTAGATCACATAGCCTGAACTTTTTTTTAACCAGGCAACTCATCTCCACTAGTTCTTCACGGGAGTGACCTAAAGCTGTTATCAATCAAAGTCAATGGCAATGAGTTAAAGGTGATAATTAGTTTACATAACCCTATTTTTCATGTTTAGAAGTTGTAAATTGCAATAAAATCACTTAGCATGATAGTTTATTATTTCCTCTATTATGTTACTGACATATCCTGCTTTAAGCTAATAGTTTTGATCGGAGTTTCTGTGACCTGGAAGAGCTTGATAATCATCTCCAAACCTTTGAATTATTTTGCCTTTTCTTGTAATTTTATTTGTATAAGGAACGTTACTACACAGTGTATAGTTGTTGGGAAATGTGATAGTGGAAAATATACAGGATAATTAAGCAAACAGTGACTCACCTTATTCAATATGTTTAACTTTGGAATACTTGAGTAATTCTCTTTTAGCCAACATGAAAAAGGTCGAAAGGATTTTTGTGGGATTGATAAGATGACGAAGGCTGCTAGTGCTAGGTTGCAGCATGGCACAGGCAGCGCTCGGATGTGAACTGCCTGTGGCTGACGCTGCTGCTGAGCACAGGCTGCTTTAGCCTTGGGCTCCATCCAAACAGACCCATAGTTCTTGTATGGTAACATTATCAATAGACAAGAGTGAAGAGATAGCTTGGAGTTGTGGCATTTAGATTCAGATTTCTTGCTTCAATCATATGTTGTGGATTGTTATTAATTTGAACCTGCGAATAGTTTCAGTGAGTCACCGAGGTATCTCTTTTGTTGCTGATCTCTTCTGTCAAAATATTTTCTACTCTGATGGGGAGCATATCCTAATTCCCACAATAGTGGTTACTGGCTACTAACGGAGCCAAGTTGATACACAATGTTTTATCGTAAAGTATTCAATGGTTCTTGAACTCTATTTTATTTTTTTATTTTTATCATGTAACTCATGTTCGTATCTACTAAATGCAGAGTGAAGATTATACTGTGAATTCACGCCATCTGACACTTTTAGCACCACCTGCTGGTGTGTTCAACATGGAAATCGTTACGGAAATATTTCCTCAACTAAACACATCTTTGGAGGTACTTACTGCATTTCAATTGGACCACTGACTGTAACGTAGCATTACTTACACTGTGGACTAAAGGATGCGGTGTTTTTCGTTTTGCTTTTCTGTATCTACAGGGGCTCTACAAGTCAACTGGTAACTTTTGCACGCAATGTGAAGCAGAGGGGTTTCGGAAAATTACCTACTTTCAGGTAATTGATCATTCGTTCTCTGTAAAATTATTTCAGATTGGTGCCTTGAGTTTTCTCTATTGTTTATACATCTCTAATGTCGTGTACAATGTTTTTCTAAATGGTAAACGGTAGTTAGACGGTGACCCCACCTTTTAGTGTTTTTTCAGTTTAAACGGGAGTTTAAACTGGTTTAATCAAGCATAAAATGGGAATAAACGGTTTAAACGGCCTGAACGGCCTAAACGGAGACCCTCCGTTTACCGACTAAACGGGCCGTTTAAACCCATTTAGGCGAACATTGGTCATGTATGAATAAATGTAAGTTTGTTTTCTGATATGACATGTGCATCAAATATCATATTTTTCCTCCACTAAAGGCTACTCCCTCCATTTTAAAAATGTTCGTTAGGACATCAATTTTAGTTCAAAAATGAACTAGATTTGTTGTCCTAACGAAAATAAATTTAAGAACAGGGAGAGTGGCGGTTACCTTAGCTGGTTTCTCATTAGCACATGACATTTATTTTGATCTATTTTGAATGTCATCACAGGATCGCCCAGATGTTATGGCAAAATATACGTGCCGTATTGAAGCTGATAAAACTCTGTATCCAGTATTATTGTCCAACGGGAATCTTATTGAGCAGGGAGAACTTGCGGTATGGTAGCTTCATAACACAACCATCAGGTTAAAAACTGGATACTTACTACATGCCATTATTTTTTTTTTTTGGAACTGCAGGGTGGAAAGCATTATGCATTGTGGGAGGATCCATTTAAGAAACCATGCTACTTGTTTGCTCTGGTTGCTGGTCAGTTGGAATGCCGGGAGGACTCATTTATTACATGCTCAGGCCGCAAAGTAACACTCCGAATTTGGACTCCTGCCCAAGATTTGCCAAAAACAGCTCATGCTATGTATTCTCTCAAAGCAGCTATGAAGTGGGATGAAGAGGTTAGTCTGGATTCATTGTCTCATTTATTTGAACGACCGTCTCTTTGGTTAACCAGATAGCTAATACATTTAGCCTTTTGCATTGTGACAACCAGGTCTTTGGTCTTGAGTATGACCTTGATTTATTCAACATTGTTGTTGTTCCTGATTTCAATATGTAAGTTCCTTTTTCTTATCTGCATCAGCATATTTCAGATTTTTTTGGCAGTACGTATTGTACTGGTATTGTCTTTTTTCTGTTGGAGCAGATTCTGATCTTTTTGAACCCCTTAATTTAGTTAATGTAAATTGCCAATCACCCCCATTCTAATCTTTCATGACTCTTGAATAATATCAATGAATTGATAGAAATAACTCTTGTCAATTGCAGGGGTGCGATGGAGAACAAGAGCTTAAATGTAATATATTTACCTTTCCTTTGAAAATATCTGGACACTGACAAAATTTCTGATACTCTGATTTTTCAATTATAAACAGATATTTCAATCTAGACTTGTGTTAGCATCACCAGAAACAGCCACTGATGGTGATTATGCTGCAATTTTGGGAGTCATTGGACATGAGGTACATACATTCATAAATATCCTTGATGTTTCTTTACTTGATCATTGAAAATTTGGTGGAGTCTGTTGTACTTACTGCTTGTTACTTTTGCAGTATTTCCACAACTGGACAGGGAATAGGTAACTGTTACATAATATCACCATTTACTATTCTAGACGTATCTTCTAGTATACTCTATGTTCTTGAAATTTATTTCAGTTTCTCCATATCTGATTGAGCATTTTTTTTCCACTCTTTTTCCTTTGTTTTTTTTCGAATCCTTTAATTTCATTATCTCAACAATATTGCAGAGTGACTTGTCGTGATTGGTTCCAGCTAACCCTGAAAGAAGGACTGACTGTCTTCAGAGATCAGGTACTCCTGCATACCTTCTGCGCGTTGATTTTTCGTCATACTCACTTTATAAATTATTTGTGCAGGAGTTCTCATCAGACCTCGGCTGTCGTACAGTAAAACGCATTGCTGATGTCTCCAAACTCAGAATCTATCAGTTCCCTCAGGTTTCTCCATCTGCGCTCTGTCACTGCATTCCATTTTGTTCTTGCAAAACTGAAGAAACCTGCAGGAGCATGATTAATTTTGCTCATCCTATCACCTTTTCCATTGACAGGATGCTGGACCTATGGCACATCCTATTCGTCCGCATTCATATATCAAGGTGATTAGGCTGAATTATTCAGTCATTTTCATGGATTCCGCCAGTTTCAAGCACCGTAAATAGCTGATGTATAATTGTTTAATAATTTGATTGGCAGATGGACAACTTCTACACTGGTGAGTTTCTTTATCTCTAAAGTTTGTTGTATACTGTGACAGCACTAACCGATCAGTTGACCATATTCAACTGATGAAATCTTATCTGGTGAATCATCTCTATCACTTTGATGGTGAACAACTTGGCAGTGACGGTGCGTATTTTAAGCTGTTTTATGCTAATCAATCAATGATACTATAATGATTCGAATCCTCTGACACTAATTTGTTGCTTTCTCCTTTTCTATCCTATTGTCACGGCATTTCATCACAGGTTTATGAGAAGGTTTGTTTGTCTGACATTTTTCCTTTACAGTTTCCATGCCTTTTTTATAAAATCATAATGAGATGCGGCTTAACTTGTTATAGGGTGCTGAAGTTGTCAGAATGTACAAGACGATGTTTGGAGCATCAGGGTTCCGGAAGGTAAAAATCAAAGTTTATAAACAATGCTGATGATCTTACAGTGGTATATATACACTAGCTGTTTTTGGGCCAGCGTGGATGGGTTTCCTATACATACTTGACCACTATATTGCAAATCAAATCTTAGTAACAAAGCATGAATTATATTAAAATAGTTTTTGTGGCAACTATAGAGATGCCTTTTTTGTATGCGACAAAGTTATATCCTTCTATATTTCGCAACCATTGAAGTGTTGAGAATTTTATTACACATACTTTTTTGTATCATATTTTAACAATTAATAGGTTCCATTGCTTGCAAATACAATGTTTCTTGCTTTGTTGAGAAATTGCCTTATATTGTGGATCTTCTGCATATATCTTGTTGCCATGGGACATATCGACGCTTCAATTGTTGATATGAGTTGCACCATTGCCAGTTTCTTTTTTCTTTTTTTCTTTTTTTTTTGACCAATTTGTCTTTTGTGCAGGGCATGGATCTTTATTTCCAAAGGCATGATGGGCAAGCTGTCACTTGTGAAGACTTCTATGCGGCTATGTGTGATGCGAATAATACCCAACTTCCAAACTTCTTACAATGGTAATATCTATCATTCTATCTCTCAGTAATGTGACAAAGTTCAATAAAATCTTATTGTGCAAGGGCCATCGAATAGGTACTCCCAAGCAGGCACACCTACAGTCAAAGTAGCATCTTCATATGATGCAAATTCCCACACATTTTCTTTGAAATTCAGGTTAGTATTCATACCCTCCAGCTTTAAAGTTTTCACCTTCAAAACTTAGTACTTCTGTGTGGAAATCGATCTTCTATTTTGTCTTGTTTTATTCTTTTTTGTTCATGCATGTGGCATGTGGACTTTCCATATGCTGATACTTCTATTTTCTTCCTTTTGTCATAATATCTGAAAATGGTACTTTCTAACTGAATCTCTCTTATTTTCTTTTAATAAAGTCAAGAAGTGCCACCCACTCCTGGGCAACCGGTGAAGGAACCAATGTTCATACCTGTTGCTGTTGGGCTTGTTGATTCCAGTGGAAAAGATATGCCCCTAACTTCTGTTTACAGTGATGGAACAATACAAACACTCTCTAGTGATGGCCAGCCAGTTTTCACTACTGTGCTTCAGTTTAAAAAGGTAAAAGGAAATTTTTATTCTCACTATATATAGCATGTTCTGCGGTCAGTCAAGGTGTAAGTTCTTTTACCTTAACTTCTTCATGGGTTTTACATTCTGAATCCATTTTATAGGACCTCAAATTTTGTAGAGGTTAAGATTTGAGTCCTATTTTCAAGTTATTGCCCTGTGGTTGACATGAAGACACCTAGCTGTATTTCTATTTGCTCTAGATAGACTGATTGTTTTGTCTTTTCTAGGGTAATTTGACTGATTGCTTGTTCATATCCCTACCTTATATTTGAGCTTGCTTTTATTATTCAGAAAGAGGAAGAGTTTGTATTTAACAACGTGCCTGAAAAGCCAGTTCCTTCCTTGTTGAGGGGATACAGTGCTCCTGTCCGTCTTGATTCTGATCTGAGTGAGAGTGACTTATTTTTCTTACTTGCCAATGATTCAGATGAATTTAACAGGTTTGTTCTTGTTTACTGAAGATGATTTTGTTAGTTTTATTAGAGTTCAACTTACATCTTTCTTTCCATTTCCTAGATGGGAAGCTGGGCAAGTTTTGGCACGCAATTTGATGCTGAGTCTTGTGGCTGACTTCCAGCAGCAGAAAACTCTTGTCTTAAATTCAAAGTTTGTTGATGGACTTAGATCAATTCTGCGCAATACAAGCTTGGATAAAGTGAGTATTCTTTTTGGCCTAAATGATCCATGGCACCTATTTCAATTACAAAATGGCTATTGTGATTTCATATAGGAATTTATTGCGAAAGCAATTACCTTACCTGGTCAAGGGGAGATTATGGATATGATGGCAGTTGCAGATCCTGATGCAGTTCATGCTGTCCGGACCTTTATTAAGAAGGATCTTGCATTGCAACTCAAAGATGATCTTCTTGCAGCTGTAAGTGGCATGGCACCAGCTAACCCCTATCCTCTTTGAGAATATAGCCAACTTTGTATTCTTTACCTTTTTTGGGGCACATTTTGACGTTCTTCATTACTATTGATGTCTGTAATCCTTTTCATGTAACATCATGTATTTTTTTACTTGTTCACAGGTTGCAAACAACAGAAGTTCCGAGGCTTACACATTTAATCATGATAGTATGGCACGGCGTGCATTGAAGAATACATGTCTTGGTATATATACTTTTTCTCTTTGAAAAATAGTTGTGATGCAACTTGGGTATTATGCTTTAGGGATCACCTGGCCTTAAATATATGTTTATGGTGTACATTGTAGCCTACCTTGCATCTCTTAATGAGCCTGATGTCATTGAATTGGCGCTGCATGAGTACAAGTCTGCGACTAACATGACAGAGCAGTTTGCTGCCCTAGCAGCTTTGTCTCAAAATCCTGGCCAAGTTCGCGATGATGCCCTTTTGGATTTCTACAACAAGTGGCAGAATGACTATTTGGTAAGATATACACTTACAAGTATTGATTGTACAGATGAAGAAATAATCTCAATGTGACATTTTTTTTCACACTCAACTTTTATATGAAGTGGTTAATTGTATTTGTTTTTCTGCCCAATAGGTTGTGAGCAAGTGGTTTGCTCTTCAAGCTACCTCTGACATTCCTGAAAATGTCGATAATGTTAAGAAGTTGCTATCTCACCCTGCTTTTGACATGCGGAATCCCAACAAGGTACTGCATGCTGTTACCTGTAACTTTTATCTCACTATGTATTTGTGATATGGAAGTCTGAGCGATGGATTTCTCGAGATTCAGGTATACTCTTTAATTGGGGGATTCTGCGGGTCAGCTGTGAACTTCCACGCAAAAGATGGTTCTGGGTACAAGTTCTTGGGCGAAGTAGTTTTGCAGCTTGACAAGATAAACCCTCAGGTCAGTTGTTGTTCACGTCCTTCTTAAGACATAAAATATGCCTCTCTCATACTATTATCTTGTGCTTAAGGCTTGGGTTAATTTTATTATTAGCTGACAATTGCTTTGTTGGATTTGGAAAATAGGTGGCCTCCCGCATGGTTTCAGCATTTTCTCGGTGGAGGCGATATGACGAGACGAGACAAGCTCTTGCTAAGGTCACCTTTCCTACCTCTAGTGTGTGGAGTAGTAATACAACTAGAAAATCTATGCGGCAATTGCCGCGCTTTTCGTGTATATTTTTATTGTGCACCCTAGTTGAAGCAGTATATTTTAAATTTATTATTTAACAAATAGAAATATAGTTGCCTTGATATGAATAACAAAGTTCAATAAATATATACTCTAGTCTAAAAAACAAGTTGTCGACATGGTCTTCGAAGCATAAGTATGATCTTTGTTATATATAAAATATTTAATAAAAAGGAGCATTGGTGTATTTTTTAAAAAGTATTTTAAAACAAATTATTTCTATTTTTTTAATTTAATAAATTTAAAATTATTTTTAATTTATATTGGCAATGTTTGATTAAAATATTGCTTTCAAAGCTACTATTTTTTAGACCGGAGTTGTAAGCGGGAAAAAGATTGAATTTTAGTTTTCATAAGTAATCAAAGAGTATTTTTAAGAGATAAAACAATTTAAGTTATTTAAATATATATTTTCATTACATATAAAGGTTTTTAATTGTAATATATACTTGCAAGACATAGAAGTAGAGTAAATTTATTAAAACTTCTTTTATATCTTTTAGAATAATTTTATTGAATTTATAGTAAAAGTAAATTTGATTTAACAAAACAGTTACAGTTAATTTTTTATATATATATGTTATTGTCTATGTATACTAACATATACTCTCTTTATTATTTCTAAATTATTGTTTACCGTTGATTTTTAATATAATTTTTTGACTATTCAACTTATCTAAAAAATTAATTTAAATATGTAAAATTTTAAGTTGTGATTCAAATAACTTTAATGATAAAGTAAATTATAATATATAAAATTTATAAAAAATTAAATATGATCATAGTCAAAATTAATGTTAAATCTGAAAAATCTAAAGCGATGGCATGGTCATTCACGTCTGCTCTCGTTGAGTAGAAGCACGCTTCTATCGAGGAAAATATTTTTTTTCTTTTTTTTAATATTCATCGTTAGATTTTAATTCGACGGTTAATATTTTTTAAGGGACGTGACATAGCTTTATAAATATATAAAGATAGGCCGGTATATATGATGAGTATATATGAAGGGTTCTTTGGTTTGTGATGCAGGCCCAGTTGGAGATGATCATCTCTGCCAATGGACTTTCGGAGAATGTGTACGAGATAGCATCGAAAAGTTTGGCAGATTAGTTGACTAGGTTGCCTTGTCAATTCAGAGACGGTATGTTTTGGGAAGATGCTGGCAGCCTTGAATTTTTATGTGGCATAATAACCTGTTGGCCAACTATACTATTGTGTACCGATCAGGCTCAAAACGTACAGTTTGGACTTTGTTATGTTTCCTCTCGATTGTTCGCATCAGCTTTTGTTGTGTTCGAAATAGCCAACTGCCAAGCAGTGTTCTGGTGTTATCCAGGCCCGGCAGGACGGTTCCAATAGTGCCTGGACTTCCGTTGCCTGATTAGCTTACAAGGTCTTGTTTAGCTGCAGTACCAAATTTCAGTAAATATGAAGGCTAATATATAATTCTGAAGCGCACGGATAGTACCGATGAATATTTGTCAAAAAGGTAGAATCCGTGCAATAAAATTGGTTCCCTGTTGCACAGACGCAGCTTCGCGTCCAAACCGTGTGGTGCGTGATTCCTTCCTTTCCCGTCACAAAAGTGAGGGGGTCCTTTTTTTTTTTTCCGGAGCAAGAACAATCCGCGTCGAAACCGTGTCATAAAGTCATGTTTCACAAAACCCAATCCAAGCGCATCTTGATAGGGCATGGGGGATTGCCTGGCGCATCTTTTAAACCTCCGTTGGAATATAGGAATTGTTTTTAAGTATGAAATTGTGATTCCTATGAAATTCATATGTTACAAACAAAACTTAAATAAAATTATTTTGGTTCAAATAAATAGAAACCATTTGCAACTACGCTTAAGCTTCAAGCGGCTGTGGCCACCGCTGTCATCTAGAGCAAGTTTGTTCGATGAGCTTTGGTGTGCTGCAGTTGCAGTAAGCCGAACGAGCCTGTTAAGTTTTCGTGATCCTTAATCCCTAAGTAAATAAAAAATCACAGATCAATCAAGCTAGAAGAATGCAATGCAAGAAGAAACTGACCGGACCAAAGGCAACGGCTGGCGGGAAACGCAACCCATCCGGTCATCCTCCCTCGCTGACGACGCCCGGTTCAAAGCGTGGGGCCCACAAACGAATTTGAGTTTTATTTCCCTTATTTTAGAAACTTATCCCTTAGTCCCCGTCAGGACCAACTTCTCATATATACTCAAAACTCAAATATTTATCTCTTTTATATATTTTTTCTGTTAGTGAGATTATCTTTTTGCTCTTTGGACAATTTTACTCTCAAATGACATCTTTTGTACCTAAAATTAAACAAAATAAATAAGAGTTATCATTTTTCTTTATTATTAATTAATTAATTAATCAAAAGTTATTTTTTTTTATTTTTTTGTCTGTAAGTCCGGTGATTATGGTGGAAGTATTTTGATCCTTTGAACAAATATGATGCCGTTAAATTTAACAAAGTTTATGTAGCTAACAGAAAAAGGCGTAAAAAAATTGAGTTTTAAAATATGGGTATGCACCAGCTTGAGACTTACAAATAAGAGATAAGTTTATAGAATAAAAGAAAATAAGAAATTTACTCATTTACTCTTATATAAATCCCCCCCAACTCCATCGGCCCACCCCATTCGAGAGCAGAACAGAGCTCAGCAAGAGCAGAGGAGCACCAATCGATCAGAGATTCACAGTAACACGAGAAAGGAGATGGGTTCCCGCTACGAGGTGGAGGTGACAGTGGAGTCCGCCCGCGACCTCAAGAACGTGAACTGGCGCAACGGCGACCTCCAGCCGTACGTGGTCCTCTGGATCAACGACGACGGGCCCAAGTGCTCCACCCGCGTGGACCTCGACGGCGGCGAGAACCCTGATTGGGACAACGAGAAGGTGGTCGTGCCCCTCCCGCCCTCTGCTACCCGCCTCGAAGACGCCGTCCTCTACGTCGACGTCGTCCACGCCAACGCCGCCGAGGGCGTCAAGCCGCTCGTGGGCTCCGCTCGCCTCCCGCTCCGCGACTTCCTCGACGAAACCGGCGGTGGGATCGGAGGCAAGGTCTCGCGCACGCTGCGACTCAAGCGGCCCTCTGGACGGCCGCAGGGACGGCTCGACGTCCGCGTCGCCGTCCGTGAATCTGCGCGCTACTACGACCCTACTGCGAGTGCGAGCCCGTACCCCGCGCCGCCATACGCAGGATCACGCGACGCCTTTTACGGCCAGCCGGGGCCGTACGCCGCGCCGCCGTCCGGGTACCCTGCCGCCGCCGCTGCTGCCGGGGCAGGCTACGGCTACGGATACGGTGGGCCGCAGCAGGCTTACGGTTACGGCGCCCCTCCTCCTCCTCCTCCTCCTCCGGTGACCACGGCGGAGTACAGCACGGCTCCTTCTGAGAAGAGCAGCGGCGGGAAGATGGGGATGGGCACGGGGCTGGCTGTCGGCGCGGCGGCGGGGGTTCTGGGCGGGCTGGCGCTGGCGGGAGGGGCCAGCTACCTGGAGGACAAGTTCGAGGACAACGTGGCGGAGAAGGCGGAGGACGAACTCGCTGCCAGGGACGACGAAGACTACTAAGGGGTAGATCCATGGGACTCTCGAGACAAAAAAAGAAAAGAAAAATAAATCAAAGACAGACAGACAGACATGTGTGACGCAGTTGATTTGACATGCATGGAGAGATTACCATACCTTCTTGTGGACTACAGTAATTATAATTAATAATTACTTTTTATTACTACTTGTAAAAACAGATTCGCCTATGGATGTTTGGACAATATTCTGGGCCGCAAATTTGGTTCTTGAAGCGGCCCATGGACTGAGTGGGCGTCCGCCCCGCCAATGGGCCGCTTCATTGACAGGCTTGCTCATCATGGGCCAGATTTTACATATCTATATATAGGAGTAGGAAAGAGTGATGAATTCCATCCATCGTGTGCAAATACAAATTGCAATGCATCAGAGACAGAAGAAGCTTTGCTTTGCTAATTGCTTTGCTAATTACCACCGTGTCCACCGTGTACTTTCTCCAGCACAGTCATCAATCCATCCATCCGCCGCCATTACTGCATCTGCGTGCCACGGTCAGTCCGTCGTCGTCGTCTTCTTCCTCGGGCCAGAACCAGAACCGGTCCCGGTACAGACATGTCTGCGATCACAATCTGCGGATAAATTAGTTCTACTACAAGGATTGATCTGCGTACGTCACTCGCTCAGCATAGTATACTGCGCGGTTGGAATTTGGATAGGAAAGGAGAGTGATGAAGCCTGCTGCAGGACGGACCCGGCATTGCATGTTCATACAACAAATGCAGCTTAACCTGCAGGCATTCATCCTCGATGCACACCCAACGAATCAAGCCGCTCCATCAATTCAAATCTAGATACTAATCAAAGTTACTCCATTACATCGAGGGCAAATTAAATTCATACCATTACAATTTTACACACTTTAAAATATATTATTCATATATCAATGACAGATGAGATTTTTAAAAACTGTCATATATATATATATATTTTTTAAATTTTATAAAATTGTAATAAGTATGTATCAAATTAATTTTTTCATTAAACTTGAACTTGGTAAGATCTGTTGCACAGAAGCAGCAGTACGAACGTGGACATGAAGGCCCAGGGGTACAACTACTGGGGATGGAGGCTCGCGCTATATAGGGTTATTAAGCTCTGCTGTAAGAAACTGTCGGCCGGCCGGAGGGAGGAGGAAGAAGAAGAAAACGATCGAAGAATTGAATGTGCACCTCTCCCTCCCAACCGAACCATCTACCGTCCTCCTCCGATTCAATTCCTCTCTCCGCCGGCTGGCTGCGTCTACTCTCGCGTCGGCGATTAATGGCTGACCCACCTCAACCTCCGTCTTCCCTTCCCCCTATATCACTCACCAACCTACGACCTACAGGCACACAGCTTCGATCTCTGTGAGCAGAAGCAGAGCAAACAACAGAAACAAGCAATGGCCGTGGTAGATCAGGAGCCTCCGGCGGTCACCGTGACCGCCACCCGCACCGTCGCGCCGTCCAAGAACCGCTGCACCCTCGCCACCTTCGACCTTCCCTACATCACATTCTACTACAACCAGAAGCTGCTCCTCTACCGCGCCCCCGACAGCTTCCCCGACGCCGTCGCGCGCATGACGGCAGCGCTAGCCGACGCGCTACGCGTCTTCTACCCGCTCGCAGGCCGCATCCGCCAGGAAGCCGATGGAGCGCTCGTCGTGGAAGGGGACGAGGGCGCCGAAGTCCTCGAGGCCGAAGCGCAGGGCGTCTCCGTCGACGACCTTGCCGGAGGGGAATGCGGCGAGGAGGCGGAGAGGATCATGCAGGATCTCGTGCCGTACACCGGCGTCATGAACCTCGAGGGGCTCCGTCGACCGCTGCTCGCCGTGCAGGTCACAGATGACTGGAGTACTCATCTGCATTTACGGACGAGGTAAAAAAATCACACACGGTCAGTGAACTGAACTACCAGCTCCTTGTGCAGTTCACGAAGCTGGATGACGGGCTGGCCGTTGGTTGCGCCTTCAACCACGCGGTGCTGGACGGCACCTCCACCTGGCACTTCATGTCCTCCTGGGCCGAGCTCTGCCGCGGCCTCCCGCAACCGTCGCTGCCGCCGGTCCACGATCGCTCCCTGGCGGGTTCTGTCCGCGTGCGCCTCGACCTGCCGCCGTCCGCCGAGGCGCACGAGAAGACCGACCCCAACGGCCCCAAGAAGGCGCTCGTAGCCCGCGTCTTCTCCTTCCCGGTGGCCACCGTCGCCGGTATCAAGGCCGCCGCCAACGCCGCGCTGCCGCCGGGCGCCAAGCCCTTCTCCACCTTCCAGTCCCTCGGCGCGCACATCTGGCGCGCCGTCTCCCGCGCGCGCGGCCTCGGCCCCGCTGACATCACCGCCTTCGCCGTGTTCGCCGACTGCCGCTCCCGCCTGGACCCGCCGCTGCCTCCGGCCTACTTCGGCAACCTCATCCAGGCCGTGTTCACGGGCGTTCCGGCCGGGATGCTCCTCGGCGGCCCACCCGAGCTCGCGGCGGGGCTGCTGCAGAAGGCCATCGACGAGCACGACGCGGCGGCAGTCACCCGGAGGCTGGAGGAGTACGAGGCGGCGCCCAAGCTGTTCCACTACAGCGACGCAGGGCCCAACTGCGTGGCCGTCGGCAGCTCGCCGCGCTTCAAGGTGTACGACGTGGACTTTGGGTTCGGGCGACCAGAGCGCGTGCGCAGCGGTGGCAACAACAAGTTCGACGGCATGGTGTACCTGTACCCGGGGCGCGGCGGGGACGGCGGCATCGACGTCGAGCTGGCGCTGCAGCCGGAGCCCATGAACAAGCTCGAGAAGGATGCAGACTTCCTCCTGCAGCAGCCGGCATTCTGATCTGACATAATCTATTCAATAATAAGAGAAGCGCTTGAAATTGCATTTCTCCATTTGCATTGGTATGAATTATTAGGTCTCATGGATGGATGATTGCTCGGCTTCGGCTCCTACTTTGTACTCCTACCAGTATGTATGTCGCGGGTCTTTCTTCTTGGAAGCGTTACTTGCATGTGTTGTTGGATTGCCTTATTACACTAGGAGTACTCTTATAAATGAAAGATGGATTATGGATGATCATTACGTTTGCGTAGTAAACCACGATGAATATTTACTTTTACTCCAATGAGAGAAAGATCTTCCTTCGAATTTAGGCCTCCTTTTAAAAACGAGAATTTTTTTTTGTTTTTTTTTAAATTGAGCTGATTACTGTGAATTTTTTGTAAAAATTCTATAAAATTTCTGCGTTTTAAATGAGGCTTTAGTCAGTGATGATGTACTTAATAAAGGCGGCAGAAACCACCGTATTTTCGATCTCTTTGATTTTTTTCAGTAGACTAATTTTCAGCCAAATAAAATTTAAAAATTTAAAATAAACTCAGCTAACTGTTCAAACCACTCCAAACCACAATGAATATTTACATTTACTCCAATGAGAGAGATATCTTCCTTCAAATTTAGGCCTCCTTTGGAACTGTGAAAAATTTCCCCTTTTTTGCATTTTTTTAAAACTAAATTGATTTCTGTGAAATTTTAATAAAATTTATGTGAAATTTTAATAAAATTTCTGCGTTCAAATAAGGCCTTAGTCAGTGATATGTACTCCCAATCATGATTAATAAAGTCGGCAGAAACCACCGTGTTTTCGATCTCTTTGATTTTTTTTCAGTTCACTAATTTTCAGCCAAATAAAATTTAAAATAAATTTGTTTACCAATTTTTTCCCCAAACTACTCAACTAACTGTTCAAACCGCTCTGTCCAAACTACAATACGGCCCTCTTCATGCGCCCAACTTCTGAGATCCACAGTCATCGATTGCCAAGACAGTGGATCCGACGCATTCTCAGCCCTCTGCCCAATCTCGAGCCTGCTCATTTAAGATTTTTATGGTGGTTTGCTGCGTAAGTTTGTTTTGGGCAGCCGCAAGCAAAACACCACTGGTAAGAGCAACTTCAAGAGACTCTTTAAAACATTTTTCAGAAGTAAATATGCTTTTTTTTTTTTATAAAATAACATTCCAATAGACTCTTTTTTTCTATTCATTTTTCTTTTAGGTCTGGAATTGAATTCAAAATCAATTACAATTTAGACATAGATTAATTAAGTTAATATAGTTATATATAAAATATATTTGTATATTTATTGTAGACATAAATTAAGTAAATATACTTGTATGTTAGAGAATAGAATTATAGCATAATTATCTATATAATCTATTTTTATCTTTTACTTTATGAATTTGAGATAGACGTTATCTGTGAGCTTGAAAAAGTTGTGAAATATTAAATTCAAAGCTAAATAATCTGTAGATTTTAATTTCTTCAAAATAAAGCAATCCAAACAGCTCTTAGTAATTGAATTCAGGCCCATTACAATTCTCACGTTGTTCTGTAATTCTTGCTCTTCAGCTCTGCCTAGCGCATGCGGCTCGCCATCGATCATTCTCGTGCATTCCTCCACGGCCTGCACGACTTCGTCCAGGAGCTCATCCAACGGCCGGCTCATCTCTCCCGCTGAAGGACGATGCTGATTAGTATTTCTCGTCCTCTCCGTATAAAGTTTGAATTACGAAAACTAGTAGTGCTACTTTAGAGAATCTGTTGGATTCTTGTAGTTTTTGAAGGGGTGATTTATTTTAAAGAAGAATTAAAATCAGTAGATTTAGTATTTATTTTAGGATTTTCTTTTTCCATTATACTAAACACAAATTTATTCTTTTGCTCCTGACCCCCAAAACCTAAACAGACGTGGAGCACTCCCGTCCCGAGTCCCGACTGCTGCGTCGCCCGGCCGCCCCGAACCCTAACCCTAGCCTGCGGCGCCGCTGCTCGCCGTGACACGCCACCGGCCGGCGCTCTGGCGCGTGAGCTTCTGTCGCGCCCCACTCCTGCACGAGCCCCGCACCTCCAGAGGCGCTCGCGTCGCGGCAGCCCAGGCGCGTCCCGCTCCTGCACGAGCCACGCCGGAGCTCTAGGAGGTGAGGGGGCAGGGTAGTACTCGGTGGTGAGGTTAGAGAGGACGCCTTACCTTGCCCTATTGGTAGATCCGCTTCTGCTTCCAGATTTGGAGAGTCATTTTCAGGATGTCTTGGTTCCCAATCGAGAATGATCCTGGTAATATTGATTTCTGTCCTGTTCACTCTTCTTTAGTCGTCTATGACATAAAAAAAAAAATAACGCCGAGACCTCTTTCTGTCTACTGATAATCATCAAACTCTGCTGCTTTGTTTTAGTTTTATGCTGATACTAAAGCATTCATTCACACCATCGTTTAGTTACTTCAATAGCAGCGTTTCATAGTACTTCTCCCAGAATAAAATTTTCATATAACTACGTGCCAAGAGCTTGAATAAGAACTACACAAAGTTACCCCTGAAAAATGATGTTTTCAAGTCAAATCAGGAATCAAAGTTTGGCTCTTGCACCGGTTACACCTCAGTGAGCGCCAAGGTTTTTCCAGACTTTGTACTCGAGTAAAAAAAATGCTTATTCTCGATTTCATGTATATCTGCCTTTTTGTTTGGGTTGTAACAAGAACGTCCTCATGTTAATTTCTATCTTTAGCATTGTGATTGGAATGAGAGAAGGTAAAACAAAGAATCTAGACCTTACATACTCCAAATGATGTACATTTTCTTTAATCTGACAAAATAGGAAATGAACTCTCAAGATCTTTACATCTTGTACAGGTGTTTTCACTGAACTGTTGCAACAGATGCAAGTCAGGGGTCTTCAAGTAAGTAACCAACTGCTCTCATACTATGAGTTTTTCAGTTTGGAACAGTAACCCCAACTTTTGGCAGTATAGTTCAATACATTAGGGCTGGAGTTCTGATAAACGTTATACATGTTTGTATCGTATCAATGTGAGGATGGGATGCGTCTTACCTGTCCAGGATTGTTGGCAATTATACACTCTGATATTAGAAGTTAGAGTATCTAACATAGGTTTGCATGGTAAGCTCTTCAGGGCAGACATTCTGACCTACTCCATGATTTATGAATTATGATGAATAGTTTGTATGATGAAACTGCACTAACAAGTGGTTAATGCCATTTAAACACATAAATGGCTTTTTTGTATCGGCCTAGCTATCAAATTTTGTTTGACATAGCAGTTAGGTTTCCTTGTGCCATGTTAGCAAGGCTTTTACAAGGAATTAACAATCTTCATTTAGAACTGTTCTGTTAGCTAAGCATACTACTTGGAGAATAACATAGGGATGTCCTGCTTTTTGCTTAATATTTTGAGACTTAGATCCTTTTGTAGTGATTCAAAACTCAGCACATCATGATATGCTATGTTGCTTATTTTCCTTAACAGGTTGATGAACTCTACTCACTTGACCTGGATGCCCTGAACAATCTTCAGTATGTTATTTTTACTACATCCAGCATTACCATGGATACCTTTTTTTTTTCTGTTTCAATGGTGCCAAAATTCTACTGGTGTTTGCCAGGCCAATCTATGGGCTCATTGTGATGTACAAATGGCGACCTCCAGAAAAAGATGAGCGTCCTGTTATCAAGGAGCCAATCTCAAACCTTTTCTTTGCTAACCAGGTCAGAACCATTGATTTGTTGAATGAACTCTTGCTGCCTTTGCTTTGCTGCATCCCTTCTATAACCAACCCATTCTTCACCTTCAGATAATCAACAATGCGTGTGCAACCCAAGCTATCATTTCGGTCCTCTTGAACTCTCCTGGCATCAGTCTTAGTGATGAGCTCAAAAAACTTAAGGAGTTTGCAAAGGATTTGCCTCCTGAGCTAAAAGGATTGGCTATAGTCAACAATGAAAGCATTCGCATGTGCAGTAACTCATTTGCAAGGTCAGAAGTCCCAGAGGATCAGAAGTCTAGTAAAGATGATGACGTCTACCATTTTATAAGTTATGTTCCAGTGGACGGTATTCTGTATGAGCTTGATGGGCTAAAGGAAGGACCCATAAGCCTGGGGAAATGCCCTGGTGGTGTTGGTGAGGTGGGGTGGCTAAGGATGGCACAGCCAGCCATTCAAGAACGCATTGATCAGTTCTTTCAGAATGAGATAAGGTTCAGTGTGATGGCCATAATAAAGAACCGGAAAGAGATGTACACTGCAGAGCTGAAAGAACTTCAGAGGAAGAGGGAGACCCTTTTGACACAAATGGCTGATCCTTCTGCCGGTAGGATGGTGCCTTCTGTTGAACAGTCACTAGCAGAGGTTGCTGCTCAGATTGAGGCTGTGACAGAGAAAATCATAATGGAGGAAGAGAAGTCGAAGAAGTGGAAGACAGAGAACATCAGGAGGAAGCACAACTACGTACCGTTCTTGTTCAATTTCCTCAAGATTCTTGAGGAGAAGCAGCAGTTGAAGCCCCTGATAGAGAAGGCAAAGCAGAAGTCTCAAAGCCCCAGCCATAGGTAGTACGATACTTGTGCTTGCTTGTAGAGATGGCCTCTGTTTCCTTGGCTGCTGGATTTTAATTTTATTGAGTCATCAATGTATATGCGAATTATGCATCTTTCAGTTGTCTTGTATTTCTCTGAAATCGTCTATGGAACTCGGCGCAAATTGCATTTACGAATGAGTAGTAGCACTGTTTCATTTACAGTACTGGCGGAGACACATGATATCGTCCTTGAGATGCTTCATTGCAGAGATGAGCTCCCGTCAATACTCTAGCATGTCAAATGTGACGTTTGTCAAATTAATGCCGTTTCACTTGCCAATTTCTTGTCAGTTTAGTAAACGAAGTGACCAATACTTCTAACAAGGTTTACAAAACCGTTCAAAACTGGTTGGTTTTTTGGTTTTCGGTGAAACTAGTTCGGTTCGGTTTTCGTTTTAAAATTTTAAAAAATATTTAAAAAATTCGGAATACTGAAAACTGGTCGGGAAAATTGATCGGGCTAACCGGTGAAACCGGTGGGTTTCAAATTTTAAAATCTAAAACCGAAAAAACCAGCTGGTTACTGTAGCAGTTTTTTAAATTTTAAATTTTCGATTTAAAGCGGTTGTCGATCGATTTTTTTCTGTTTTCGCGATTTTCATTAAACCGATACCAACTGGTTTTAGCGGTTTAAAGGAAATCATAAACCTTGATCCCTAAGCGAGAAAAATGACTTATTCATCAGAAAAAAATAATACTATGTTTTTTTAGCTTAAAAAGAATACTAGTATCTGGGGTAAAGCAGGACGACATCCTGCTATATCCTGGCTGGGTAGCTAAATTAGGCCTTGCACGACATATCTGTTTTGAGTACTCTCAAGTCCATGCATTTTTATTCCACTGGCCAGTCCAGCACTCAAGCTGCTGCAATTATCTATGTGTGAGTCTGGAAGCAAGTGGCCCCACAGGTCAGTGCCCCGGCTTTGACGAACCAAACTCGCTTAATAAGGTTTATTAAGATAGCTGATAGCATATGCATGCATGCTGAGCTGCTGCCTCGAAGACACAATCAAATGGGATTTAATTTAACAACTCCCAACAGGGCCAGAAAAGCAGCCATTGATATATATAGTATTTCCTCCAAAGGACCAAGTAAACAAGCATTTGATCTGGGCATATGATTCCTCTTCTTACATTTGCCCGAGAGAGAGAGAGAGAGAGTTTAGTATTAGATTTCTGACAAGATGGTCATTCATGCATAACAGTGTGTGTCACCTTTCGGGCTAGGTATCATACGAGGGAGGTGTCAAGTAGGGACGTTGTCAACAGGGAAACCGTTACAAGACCGGTTTTGATTTTCGACAAAAACCGATCAACTAGTCGATTGGTTTACCGTTTTGCTACAGAACTTCGATACGGTTTTTAACTAAAGCTGATGCTTCGATAATATTGAATCGAACCGATTTTATCGGTTTTTGTGAGAACCAGCCGGTTTTGACTGGTTTTAAAAACGCTGGATGTCCATGCTCGCGGTTGACCTGCCTTAGCTTGCTTCATCTCCCTCTTCCGACTTCACAAATCTCCTCGCCCCCTTCCCTTTCCTTAGCTTCCTCCTCTAGCAGGTAGCTAAGGTCGATCGATTTCATACCGTATCCATTCCTGCGTGGCTGTTCAATCGCAATAAGCCAAGAATTATTGAGAGAGAGAGAGAGAGAGAGAGAGAGAGGGGTAGATGATGGGAAGCAGCAGCATGATCCCTCCAGTCCCAGGATCTGGAGGAAATCCTCCCTACTTCCTGCAGCAGCAGCAACAGCAGGATCTGTTCCATGCCCAGCTTGATGGCATCGTTATGGACGGCGGCGGCGCGTTCATGGAGCCGCCGGCGGCGGACGCGCACTGCCACGCGCTGCTCTACAACCTGTCGGTGCTCAAGGACAAGGTGCAGCAGCTGCAGCCGCTGGTCGGCCTTGCGGTTGCGCACGACGGTCCGGTGGCCGCTGCGTCCTCCGGGGCCGCCGCCGTCATCCAGGAGATCATCAGCGCCGCATCCTCGATGATGTACGCCTTCCAGCAGTTCTACTGCCACGCATCTGACCAGCAGGCGGTCCAGCTCGTCGATGGTCACTACAAGGAGAATCACAGCAGCGGTGGCTGCGGTGACCAGCAGCCGCAGGCGGCCGTCATCGACCAGGCTGTGAATGTGAATTTGATGCCGCAGCAGCAGCACCAACACGGTGCCTGCAGCAAGCAGACGGCCGACACGGCGGCGATCATCGACCTCGACGCCGCGGAGCTGCTGGCCAAGTACACGCACTACTGCCAGGTGTGCGGCAAGGGGTTCAAGCGCGACGCCAACCTGCGGATGCACATGCGTGCGCACGGCGACGAGTACAAGAGCAGCGCCGCCCTGGCGAACCCGGCCAAGGGGGGAGACGCGGCGGCGGCACCGCCAGTCAAGTCGTACTACTCGTGCCCGCAGGAGGGTTGCCGTTGGAACAGGAAGCACGCCAAGTTCCAGCCGCTCAAGTCGGTGATCTGCGCCAAGAACCACTACAAGCGCAGCCACTGCCCCAAGATGTACGTGTGCAACCGGTGCAACCTCAAGCACTTCTCCGTGCTCTCCGACCTCCGCACCCACGAGAAGCACTGCGGCGACCACCGCTGGCTCTGCTCCTGTGGCACCTCCTTCTCCCGCAAGGACAAGCTCATCGGCCACCTCGCGCTCTTCGCCGGCCACCACCCTGCCGCGCCTTTAGACAGCAGGCACGCCACTAACGGCAAGAGGTCGTCGTCGTCGACATCGACGCCGGCGCAGCAACACGGAGGTGAGGTGCCTCAACAGATTCAAGGCGTGATCAGCCAGGTACGATGAATATGTCCAAGCGTGCAAAATGCAGCTTAATTATATATGACATTGCTCCTGGTTGCTACATATATATACAGTGTGTGTGTATATATATATATATATATATACTCGTACGAATGAAACAATTGTCAACTGTTTCTGCGTGTTGGGATTGCATGGTCGCGGTAGCATCTTTTCCAGTGTGTAGTGAAATATGGCAAAGTGTAACTAGCTTGTTTACTAACTTTGCAAACTCTAGTCAGTAGAATGGAAATCCCGAATAATAAATATGTTCCTGTATCATGTGTACATTTCATGCGTGCATGAGCAACTTGCTTAGAAGCCTTCGACTGTCAGTCCACTGAAGAATGGAGTGATAGTTAGCTGATGAAGCAGGCATCTAATTGGTCTTATTTTAGAAAAAAGTATATATTGAGATGCATTATTTTTCTTATCAGAATTTGCAGCAATTGATGACGATTTAAATCAATCTATTTAGTGTAGTCCAGTGTTATTTCATGATTGACAAGAAGTTACAGCTTTTACAACAATATTGACTAACCTAATTTCCCAACATAACCCGACAAGATACCATGGGATCGTCAGATCCCACAAAAAGATTTCGTGAAACATGAAAAGCGTTGGCTGTAAATGTGAGGAACCGTTTACATGGTAGTATAACCCATGCGGCCATGCCATTGCGTTGGCTGCAGCCGTAAATGGGGAAGACATCAAATTAGTTGAATGCTTCTTTTTTGGATAATGGAAAAGTGTTCTAGAGTTGATTTCATAAGAGACTAATTACATCCAATTATTACAAATTAGCCGTTCATCCGTCTGCCCACTGTCAGACTATGAATAGTGACTGAATAAAAAATCACCAACATAGCTCATGAACGATCAGAAACTATTAATCAATCCTATTGCTAAATCTTCATTCATGATTGATAAATACATGCAGGACGAGTACATGTCTCAATGTGTCTAGTCTAGCTGCATGCATCCTGCATATATCGTTGTTTTTGATCATCTTCTCTCCATTGTAGCTGCCCACAAAATGGGAGCCATAGGTCCCTCTGGATATATAGGAAGTTAAATTCTTTTGGAGCCTGTATTTTTTTTCCTCAAACAAATAATTCGGGCCAAAGGTCTCAGCCGCACCACTTTGGACGAACTGCTCAAAGATTTATAAATCGACGGAATATATAGGATTACCATGTTGTGCAGTTTTTTTTTTTTTTTGAGAGAGAGAAGCCTTCTATGCAGATTAATTGCTTGATAGGGCCGCCCTTCCAAGGTTCAACCTTTAAACAAGGTTGTGAGGAGTTGATGAACTTCTCAAAAGAAATTCTTAATTGTCAGTTCATTTAAAAGGCTACCAAAGATAACAAATAAGTAAAAGATAAATATAAATATACTCCTATATAGTAACATGTCCCTTACCAATCCCTCATTATTCTTGCATCTAGCACATGCATAGGTTTCTAGTGCCAGTGTTGAACTTGTACCATTTCTGTTTTCGAATGCCAGTGTTGAACTCGTACCATTTCTCTTTTCGAGTGCCAGTGTTGAACTTATACCATTTCTCTTTTCTACTGCCAGTGTTGAGCTTAATTCCTAATAGAGATGAATGAATATGAGCAAATTTCCCTTTGTTTGGTCGACCAAGTATCTTGTTTTGCTTTTAAGCAAATTGAGAGGAATTCTTTGTCCATATCAGGCGTGGCAAACTAGTCTTCCTAGCTACTACAGTAGTAGTTTGATTATGGCGATGCATATATATATTTAAGGGACAAGATATTTCCCGCTCCCTTTTCCAGAAGCAAAATTGAAGCCATGTCTGAGGCATCTCGTCTTCGGACTGACCTGATTGGAAATAAAACTTTTGAATTAGTAATCGTCTTTTTACTTATTTTATCTTAGCGATCGTACGATATATATTTTGTTTTTGCAAAAAGTAGTCGCCTACTCGTTCGTACGTATGGTGGGCGACAAGCTAGCTAGGTCGATCTAGTCATCTAACGCGGCATCGTCAAAAAAACTGCGTGGCCCAGCAGGCAACCCCAGGCGTTCGATTTCGAGGAGTGCCGGGTTGCCATGTCAAAAGGAAAGCTATAGCTTAGCAGGGAGCTGCATGCTGCACTGATGGTGAGCTATCAGCTTAGCAGGGAGCATAATGTTGCATGCAATCCACACTCAAAGGTACTGTATGTTTGCAAACGGACCATACCATCTTAAATTCTTAATCCGTTCCCAGATGAAATCGTCGATCAATACCACATCAGCAGCCAGTTCATAATCACCATTTCCCTGTAACAAAATGCTCGCTTGCTCCCTCCGTCTACACTTCTTATCTAGGTATTAATTTGCCAAAAATAACTGAGCAAGGTAACTTTAATCTCTATTATTACTGTAGAGTAGCTAGAGTGGGAACAAGGGCATAGACACGAGGCAGATAGCTAGCACCTGACATTTGGATCTATTACCATCCACCTTCGCGCTGCCAGAAAACGGAATTTTTCCGGCCCGATCGAGAGCCGTCTGTGCATGAAATGTTTTCAGCGTTAAGAGCGTTCTTCAGGCAAATCAACACTGCAGAGAGTACCTGGTAATCGAAAGGACAGGTAGAAGATAGATGACAGAACCCCTGCAACGAGGAAGAAAATTCAGAAAGAATCAGTATAACCTGACCTGATCAGCAAATTAGATCTAGCATTGCATGACCTGATCTGGCAATGCAGCTCGCTTCGTGCCCGGGGCTGGGGTTTAGCTCCAATTGATTAGACCGTACGGATCGGTGCTGATGCTGACTTAATTCCCTATCTAACCAGTGCCGAAGAGCGCTGATTGAGCGCGATTGGTTGGTCGGTCCAAAAACCTCTGCAGAGGCAACCTAACCTGCAAAGGAAATGAACAAGTGTTCATCAACCAACCCTGTTTATTTTGTGTTATGTTATACAAACTCCTACTCTGAAAAGTAATTCAGTAGTTTCAGTCAGGCTCCTTAATTTCCAAAAAGGGGGAAAAAAAGAAGAAGGAAAAACTCGAGGAGGAAGCAGCATCCGAAATGTATCAGCTCATCTGCAGTGTCTCGTTAATTCTACTCCTTAAGGTCAAAATCAAGGAGCAAAGTTTTCCGAGCGCCTGATCTCAGGAACACGTTTACTGAATTGACTGGATATAATATATTCAATCGAAAGCAACCAGCTGCAACAACTGAAATCGCTTCATCAAAGTTGCATGGTTCGTATACTCCTACCTACAAGCTAATGGAGTATAAGGTAACCAGAGCCATCGACGATGTCAACTCTTTGTCAAAACCGCCGTTTCACACCGGCCGCGTCAAGTTGCAAAATAATTGCAGTTTTTATTTGCTACTGGTACATATATATAGTCTCACTCATTCTCTGTTTCTTCTGCGTGTTGGAAGCCTCAGCCTGGAGGTAATATATGTTGCAGCCAAGGAAACTAGGATGAGCTGGTAACCTTTTGACTGCTGCCATTTGACCGACAAATAAAACAGAGAGAAGACATTGTTAAGCACTTGCCAACAACTGT
Organism: Zoysia matrella; assembly: GCA_001602295.1. NCBI lineage: Eukaryota > Viridiplantae > Streptophyta > Magnoliopsida > Poales > Poaceae > Zoysia > Zoysia matrella. The sequence continues at coordinate 63,700 of BCLG01001388.1, read as the reverse complement.
TAACTACTAGTCTTTAGCTAGCGTGATTGAATTGGTAACTAAGCGCTCTTCCAATTAACAACCAAAAATAGAGGAAAGCTATGCATCGATCTCACTTAATTAGTCCTGCATTACCTACAAGCTAATTAAGCTGAATACAAAGCTAAACAGCCCTTGACACGCATCAAGTGAACAAGTGACAGCAATGACATGTTTTCGGACAGAAATTGATCAAAAAGGGAGGCTAAGCTAGCGGAAATTCATCAAGGAACAATCGATCTGATGAACTTTCAGATTTCAATGGCATGCATACTGCACGCGTTTTCAGTTCTTGAGTAGCTCGACATCAGCAGGACAAATGCTAATTGGATTGGGACAGAATAAAATGCGTACACACTCGTGATTCTTTTTTTTTTCCCCTTTGACTTCTCTCATGGCTCATCAGGATTGAGGCGGGTAGACCTTTCAGACGACGAGCTCATCAAGCGATGATGTGCTGTCCATCCCATGATTCATCCATCACTCGCTCATGGGCACAAGTCCACGGTCAACCCAACCAAGCAGCAGCTGAGAAACTTCCTCTCTAGTTGGACAAGACCAAGAGGAGCCATTGTTCATTTGTTATAGTACTACTCCAGTATTTTACAAAGTGCACCCTCCATTGTTTTAAGATTCACACAGTCCTTGGCTTTCCTCCGAGTCCGATGATGCACTCGTGCTACTTCAGTGAGTAGTTCCCCACAGTGACAGGATACACTTGTAAAAAGAAAAGGAAGTGCCCATTTTTTATATAAATAAAAGAGGGGTCGGAGGTGTTTATCTTTTATTAATTAATCTCAGCTATTAATTTTTAGTAGGAATTTTTAATTTTTAACCGTTAAATTTAATCTAATAAATAATTATTATTAACTTCAAACATTATAACAAGCCTATAAAAAATATATTAAAAAAGAGGAAAGAAGACATGAAGAGAAGCATTTGGGACCTGCAGTGAAAATGGAAAAACATCATTTGTCAGGTCTGAATCTGCAAACGGGCAAACTAAATAGAGTCCTGAAAAGGCCAGCGGCCTTTCTTATAGCCCAAGCAACCCCCTCCGTCTTCATCTTCTTCCTCCAAACAAAACTTTCCCCAATCCAATCCAATCCTTCCGATCCTTCTCCTCCAATCTCCGTCCAACCACAGCCAGCCGCGCCGCCGGAGCTGGCTCATGACCCTCCCCTCGTCCTCTTCCTCCTCCGCTCCGCCGCCGCCCGCGGCGGGCACGGAGGCCACCTCCCTCGCCCCCGGGTTCCGCTTCCACCCCACTGATGAGGAGCTCGTCTCGTACTACCTCAAGCGCAAGGTCCTCGGCCGCCCCCTCAAGGTCGACGCCATTGCTGAGGTAGACCTCTACAAGATCGAGCCTTGGGACCTCCCCGCCCGCTCCCGCCTCCGCTCCCGTGACTCCCAGTGGTACTTCTTCAGCCGCCTCGATCGCAAGCACGCCAACCGCGCCCGCACCAACCGGGCCACCTCAGGGGGATACTGGAAGACCACTGGAAAGGACAGGGAGGTGCGCCATGGACTCAGGGTCGTCGGAATGAAGAAGACGCTCGTCTTCCACGCCGGACGGGCGCCCAAGGGCCAGCGCACCAACTGGGTCATGCACGAGTACCGCCTCGAAGGCGACGAAACACCCCAGGTATTCGATTCATTCTTCTTGCTTGTTGCTGCGTATCCCTCCTCTCACCATAGTACTGTTTATCTTGGCACTTCGTAAAAACATTTCCTTTTTTTTGCGTGTCTGTGTTGCGATAATAGTCACACTGGAGCATTTCGATCTGTTGTTCAACCCGGCAAGAAATTGCTCTGCTCAGTTTATTTATCTGTCCATTCAGTGCTAAAAAGAACTAGTAGATTCATGCAACTGCTTGCTAGGCACTATTGTTTTCATTAATAACTCTGTAGTACGACAAAAAAAAAGGATTAATTTGATACATGCCATTACAATTTTGTGAAATTTGAAATATGCTATTCGGACTCACGTGTCATTCACTTGCAGGGTCCCATCTGTCATTGGCACATCGATGGCATATTTCAAAGTTTGCAAAATTGTAATAGCATGAATCTAATTTTCCCAAAAAAAAAAGAAGAATCTTTGTCACTGGATGCGTTATACCGAACCTGGTTTGTGCTTGCAGGACTCATTTGTGGTGTGCCGGATCTTCCAGAAAGCCGGTCCAGGTCCACAGAACGGAGCACAGTATGGAGCTACCTTCATTGAGGAGGAGTGGGAGGAGGACGATGAAGATGTTGGTCTGCTTCCAGTTGGGGGAGATGCTATTGAAGATGCTGTTGCTGAACGTGAAGCTCCTGTTGCTATGGAGAAAGGATATCTTCAAATGAGTGATCTCATTCAGGTACAGTTGGAATCAGCCAACCTTACTGCAGAGTCTCAATAGTTGATCGTCAAACTATAATGTCTAGATAGCAATTTCAGCTCACTTTGTAGAGCTGATAAAAGAATTTTTTTTGAAAGGTTCTGTGTTACACTTCTGAAAGTGTGCTCTCCAGTTAAATTGAGTGACACCTTAAAAAGGTACAGATAGGAAGCCTTTAAAAAATTGCATGTTCATATGCAGCTATGTTGGGTTATTAAAATGACATGGCTACATTCTGTATTTCTGGTTATTTTTGTTCTTTAGTCCTTTTTAGCGCGTTTTTGGTGTTAGAGGAATGCATTGTTTTTGTTTCATTCTGTTCAATTTTGTATCATATTCACACATACATATGTCCATCTTTCTGATTGCTTCGTGCTTTTGCTTTTCAGGGTTTAGGTGATCAGACTGGAAATAGTACAATTGATTTGCCAGATTCTGATACTTCAAATAATGGCAACCATTCTGAAGACGTTGATGGAAGTTCTGGGGACATTTTGAATGACCCAAACCTTGGGTCCAGCTTTCTTCAATATGATGAGCTTGGAGAGCAAAACAACAGCTTAATGTTTATCGAAAATATGTTATCTAATGCCAATGATGAAAACCTTTTCCATAGCTCCAGTTCCAGCGATGAGTTTCTAGAGCTGAAGGATTTTGCAGATGCTACAAATCTAGAGTACCCATTGGGTGCCCATTCCACTATCTGGCCATCTGATGGCTGGACCTGGAAAACACCTGACTCGTTCGACGATATAAATGGGGCTAACAATGAGATTCCCCCGCTCCCTGGTGACCAGACTTTCCAGTCAGATGAGCTGGAGCAGTTGTTGCAGTCAATTCAAGAAGATACCCATTTGGGCTCAAATGCCACTGATCCACCGCATTCTTCTATATCAAATTCAGTAATGGCAGAGGATGATTCTGTGATGTTTTATGACATGCCCTTTGACTCTGCCATATGTGAAGAAGGTTTTACACAGCCGAATGGAATTCACACCGCCCCAACAACTAATATATCTGGCATTGACATGGTGGATGATGGCATCCCATACTATGATGCAATTGATGACAGCTTATTTGATGATATTCTTGGTTCCATACAGCAGCCAGCAGGGAGCAGCTCCCATGCTTTTAACGGTCCAGTCCTTGTACAAGAGGTATGCCATTTTCGAATCAAGAGATGAACATGTTGCAATTTTTGCAGAGGATCGATGTGTTTACTTGTGATCACCCACAACTTTGTACTTTTACAGGTCAACAATACCACCTATACATATAGTCCAGCTCAAAAGGTTTTAGAACCTAATTTTGTAGTTGGTGCCCCATCTGCTAGGTTACCTGAAGCTGGTAGTCAGTTAAATTGTGTTGTTTTACCAGGTAAATTTACTAAAAGTACAATAGGTCAATACTTATTTGCTTATTGGCATTCATACATTGTGGGCTTGAGCCCTTGTGTACTTACTGGACCAGGAATTTTTATCTTAGTTGTATTTACTCGCCCTCATTTAGCAAGATTGAAATATCAGACCATTTCGTGTCGTCAAGAAAATGTGGCCCAGTCTTGCTTAATCAGGGCAGGTGTATACACAGCTGGCATGCAAATTCCTGGTCATTAGCTTGTATCTGTAGCTGAACACTGCTGACAAGTTTTTGTCGTTCCCGCAGATGGCCAGGCAAAGAGTAGGACTATGGGACAGAAATTTGTAAAGATTTTGGATGCAATCTCTGCTCCCCCTGCTTTTGCTGCGGAGAACAACCTCCACAAAACCTTTGGTCCTATTTCTGGAGCACGCCACAACACCGTCCATGTCTCTGCTGAAGTGATTAGTATCGGAAGTTTATCTGTTGCTTCTCGCCCAGACAAGTGGGCTGTGCAAAAGGATGAAGGCATAGTGCTCTTGACAGGCTTTGAGCCTGAAAGCCGCATGCACTGTGGCTGCAATACGATAACTGCAGTACTGCGTGGTGGCTTCTGCCTCTTCTTCTTTTCAGCAATAATGCTCTTAGTGAGCTATGGGGTGGGCTTGAGCATCTGTGGCAAGTAGCCTGGTGCTGGGGGAGTATTAATTACGATGTTAGGTTGATCCTTTGTGTATTTGTGGCAGACCAAACTGGGGGCCTCCTGCTTGCTCAAGTTAAAAAGAGTGTTGCTTTGCATGACATGACCTCTACGCGTTACAGCTGAGGTTGTTACAGTAGCACTAGCAGTATTATTTAGCAGCTCGAGAGCTAATGTATGTATGAATTCCTCCAGTGGTTTTGGTAACAGTTTTCGAATTGCTCATCATCAGCACATGTTGATTCTATTTGTCAGGTTTCTGATTGCAATGGCAATGGTAGTTCAGAATCTTGTAAATATTTCCAAAATCTGCAATGAATTAAATTAGGATACCCATGCAGCTGAGTTGAGATGTTCCTGCTAGCGAGCTGCAAAGCTACACATCATATTCTCCCTCCGTTTATTTTTGTGGCATAACAGTTACTTCAACAGTCAAATTTATGTGGCATACCCCTTCCCTTTTCAAAATTGTTGTCCTGGGTAAGTTCAAATTTGAACTAACAGGCAATAACAATTTTAGAACAAGGGAGTAGCAACACTTATTGAATATGCATACAGATGACTGCTCAACCTACAAGCAGCTGTTCCTCTCCACTATAACAATACAAGACAGCGTCATTACTAAACTACATCTCCCCCGGAATCCAGGTGTCTTCCCGAACTAGATCACAGAACGCAATACCCTGCATTGCACGAGCGAATGCAAAATCAGTGTCATTTTCCAGCGGAACTGAACTGTGTCTCATAGCGACTAACCTCTCCTGTAAGATGGGCAACACATTTCTTCTCTGCGAGCAATTCAGCTTCACTCTGAAAGAAAAGAATAACAGCGTCATCCATTTCCATCAAATTATACCTTTATGTCGCCAACGCTCTATATCATCACTGAAAGTGAAAGTGATCCGTTTCTCCTTACCTTCTTAATCCGTTCCCAGAGGAAATCGTCTATTTCAACATCAGCAACTAGTTCGTAGTCACCATCCCCCTGTAAGAAGAATTTCATGATCATTGCAGCGGTGCCCGATCTTAGGAGTGGAATAATCTATAGAAGATTTGGATCCGAGATCAGACCTTGGACCTACATGGCATACTGAACACGATGTCCTCTGCAATGCCGTAAGGATTTCCGGTCGTATAAACCTATACCATCCTTTTGCATCAGTGCCATACCAAAAACAAAACAATGAGCAATCCAAAACGTCTAACAACTTACCCCTGAAGAGAACCAATCGCCTTCCCGGGTAGGAGTTATAAGAGATTTAATAGCGTCCACGATCGAAACAGCAGTTGATGCAGCTGAAGATCTGCCCCATTTTTCAATGAGAACACCTCCACGCTATTTAAAAATGTAGGAATGAGTCCAACACTGAATATTTTCCTGAAAGAGATAACAGCAGGCACAATGACGCATACCCTTTGAACTGTTATGGTGAATTCTTCTTCTAACCATTTTGTGTCCTTAATAACTTCTTTCACTGGCCTCCCGCAGATTTTGGCATTCAAGAAATCAGGAACCTACTCAGGGATCAATATCAACAATCATCAAACATGAATATCTGCAAGGAGTCCAATCGCCTCCGATCATATCTTGAATCTTTTATTTTTTAGATAATGGAATCATATCTTGACCTGAGTTGTCGAATGGTTCCCCCAAATCGTCATGTTTGATACTTTGTCATAAAAAACACCTGCTTTTAGTGCTAGCTGCATAATGAGATTGATCAGTTAATATGTCTTTTTCCCTGTTCATATCAAAGTAACAAAAGAAGCAAGAAGATTCCACATCGACCACCTGACACTTGGCTCGATTTTCATCCAACCTTGTCAATGCATGAAAATTTTTAGCTGGCAGGTTTGGTGCATTCTTTAAGCAAATCAGTGCACTGCATCCACGACAGACCTTAAGTCAGACATGATAATGAAATAAATTCATAACACCAAGTACTACCAAATAATAAGGTATTTGTACTTAGTGTTACAGGGATTCCCAACAACTATGACTTTCACATCACGAGATGCCACAGCGTTAAGTGCTTTACCCTACACAATTCAAATTTATAGATCATAAGAAGAAAGAAAATCATCCATAATCATTTGTGTAAATCATCTCAAATTCATTTTAGGTTGCTGAGGAACAAAGCTTCATGACTCAATACTTGACCCCCAAAAAAAAAAAAGATAAACAGAATGAGAAAGAAACCTGATCAGAAAATATTTGACCGTTGATATCTAGTAGCGCAGCTCGCTCCATTCCAGGGCCCCGGGGCTTAGCGCCAGTAAGAAGGGCCCAATCCACATCCTTAAATACCTCATAAGGATCTATACCGATCCTGACTTCTCTTAGCAATGGATACAGTGAATCCTCAAGCTCCATAGCTACACCTACAGTTGTAATTTTACATGAACATTAGATTAAGGGAGACGCATTCACTATCACAGTGACCAAACAATATTTATATTTGAGCATACAGCACGAAAAGCACAAGGGTATTTCAGAATTTGGACTCTACTCTGCAGTAAATATAATTGATTTTAGCAAGGAGAAGAAAGAAAAACTACCTTCTAGTGCTTGAAATGATCTTTCTGAGCCAAGTAACCGGAGTGCTATTGGTTGATCTGGTCCAAAAACCTCACCAGAGGCAAGCTGAAAATTTTACTGTCAAATAAATGGCCAATAATACATATTTTGATATTATTATTCGTCACTAGAAACATTACCCTCTTCTTTATGAAGAGGGTAGGATAGGCAACAAGATTCTACGCCAAATGCCTCTAGATACATGACACACGAACTTATCAAGAGATACGTTACCTTGAAAAGCAGATGATTTGATATCATCCCAGCTGCACCTGAGACAGCAATGCTGACCATCTTCTTCCATGACTTTGTCTTGTCATCCTGTCCTCCACTCATCGAGAGGGATCGAAAAAAGATTAGTAATTACAAAACGATGATTTGTTTAGCACCGTCAAATGCCAAGAACAGTTTGTTGCATGCGCCCCACACTAGCAAGCATGCGCAAGAAAGGGATTCATGGCACAAGAGATGAGAGTCGTCAGCACTCACAGGCTGATCCTTGAGATTGTAGGTGGTGCAGAACACCCCGTAGCACTCCCTTCGCCCTGCTGCCGCCTCCGCCGCAGGCGTCCCCTGCGCCTGCCTGCGATGAAAACATGGCATGCTTCATCAGTTCCTCTTTATCTGTGGTTACAGGAGTAGTCGACTCGTGCACGTTATGATTAGCTCGTCACCTTGTCACGTCGACAGAGCAGCGGACGATAGCGATCCCGGGGCGGCGCGGGGCGAGGAGGCGCTGGACGGAGCGACGACCTGCGGTGGCGTGGACGGCGAGAGGGGATGGCGGGAAGCGTGATCCGGCCGCGGCGCGAGCAGGGGAGAGATCCATGAGGTTGCTGGAGCTGGAGCTGAGTGAAGTGGATAGGAGGAGAAGAGTGCAGGGGAGTGGTGGCGAAGATTGTCGCTACTGTTTGGCAGCGATACTTATAGCCCGTGCGTAGAAGCAACGACGACCACTCGCCGCCTGCGATCTCTCTCTGTCATGCTACGGGTTTCACACAAACAGACATTACAACTGGAGGTTGGGTGAAGATGCTCGAAGAAAGAACAGGATCTGGACACGCGAGTCATTTTCGTTCCGGAAACGTGGAGGAATATTTTATAAATAAATTTTAGTTCCCAAGTGCATTGGAAACTGCCTCTTTTTTTTCTTTTCTTTTTTTTTTTTTTGAGAAACAAGAATGGATCATGTTACACCGGCGGAAGTGGAATGGAGTGGAGTGGAGTGGAGTGCAGAGCGCAGTAGAAAAAGAAAGAAAGAACGGACTGCAGAACGTCGCGCCGAAGTAACTGCCAGTCTTTGGGGAGGACGTCCCACGAGATGGCCTTGCGGCGGTGGTCGCCGGTAATCAGCCGGAAGGTCAGCAACTCGCCGGTGCCCCTTCTGCTGCGCGATCTGCAGGTACGCCCGCATACTAAGATGGAAGTGCTTCCGCGGCGGGTTGCGCCACCCGCACCATTGTCGCTCGACTGCTCGTAGTTGGCCGTGCAAGGTTGGTCGCCGTCACCACAAGGGCCGGCCTTGCACCCTTCACCTCGCAGCACCCGCCGCACGCCGCGCTATCGCTGTAGAGCACCGTGCTCATCGTGCACCACAATCTGCACGCCGTAACCCACCGCCGCCGTGTCCTTGCACCCGCACACGTCCGCCGTAGAATGCCGCGCGCGCCGGTTTCCACGGGCCAGGCGTGAACTTTCCGCGGGTGTCGCGCACAAGTTCAGATCCAATTTTAGAGTGAAAATTGCTTGGAGAATCCATGCCCCTCCCGGAGTCAGGGTCTTGGCAGATCCATTTTTAGAGTGAAATTGCTTGGAGAATCCATGACCCTCCCGAGAAAAACATCTTTCATCAGCATTTTACAGGAGTCAGACCAACGCCTAAACCAGCCTCGAAACCATTAGCTTATGCGATGGCTCATCAAATAAAGCCACCAAAATTAAACAGACTTTCAAATGGTTTAGGGCACATTGGAGTACATATAAATAGGTAAAGAAACAGCATGACAGTCAACGGTTTACATCACAGGGCTATATCCAAAATAAGAATATGCGACATGTCGCACTTTTATTTCCTCAACTAAACATCATTATTTTTTTATACAACCGAGCAACAAAGGCTATTAAGCATCCAAACCATGGTGCAAATCCAAGTAATACAAAAAAGGGCGCTATCCCGAGCGAGAGAAGGAAAACCAGCCAACGACTTACTATGGTGTCAAACCAACAACACCTGTGCAACAAAACACAGTTATTAGTCAACGCACCTGAAACGTTGCACTTGTCAAATATTCAGAAATGCACTGCCTAAGATTATAGGCAGATTAAAAGAAGAAATCACATTGGAGTGTGCATTGCATTTTTCATGTAGAATTGTTTCGGCGAAGTATTTATCACCAAAGAAGCGTGGACAATGATTATAAATTTTGACATCTTTATCGTTTATACTAAAGTAACATTGCTATTAAATATCCATGTTCATATAATGAAAATATGTCACACAGAATGTACCACATGCCAGTCTTCCACCAGCATTTCCAGTAGACAGACTAAGCTCATGGCCACCTGAAGAGAATAATAGAAAAAATCAATCCTGTTTCTTAACTAGTGAGTAAAGTGAGTAAAGAAGATTAGAACACAGCTACAGTGCTAGCGACATACCCTTTCCTAGATCATCCTCAAGCTCATGCACAACAAATGCTCTCCCAACAACTGAATTTGGGCCACTCAAAGGAATCTGCATAAAAGAAAGCATAGATTAGCTTTTTCCCCTCAAACAATCAAAGATTAGCTCTGAATGATGGAAGAGATTGAATTACAATGTTGAATTTATATAATACCTGCTTATCAACAATGGTTGCCTCAGCCACACCTATATCAACAATATGCTATATCAAGAAGGAGAAATGAATATCGCAACCAGACAGAAAAGTAAAAAGGAAAAACATGTGTATCACTAATCGTTACAGGATATACCTTCAGCATTGGTAACAATGTTTCCCAGGTCACCCGCATGGCGCACTTCATCCTCCGGTGCACGTGTGTCATATTGTTTGGGTTGAAATGTGGTCCTGCAGGGCGAATTTTACTTTGTAGTTAAGGCTGTCAGAGCATATTGGTATTTCAGGATGCAGTACAAGTTCAGAAATGCATTTAGATGGGAACTTCATAGTGTTTACATATCGGTTAGGTTTACAAGTAGCGACATTGCCAGACAGTTATTTAAGGTCAAACGACATACCAGTTGAGATGCACCCATTTGTGGTGTCACCAAACTCATGCTGCAAAAATAAGCAACTGCGCGTGACTCATAAGGAGTTAAGGTCATAATTTGAAGTCTGCAAATCCAGAGGTGCTGAAAGCAAACACTCACAAGGTGGAAGCCGTGAAGGCCGGGAGTAAGCCCAGTGACACGGACGTTCGCCGTGGTAGGACCTGCCATACTAGAGCAATCAAGAGTAAAGGTCCCTCCTTTCGCCGCCAAAGCGCGTCGACAAAGCTTCTGGAAGGTCAGACTCAGAGGAGAAATCAGGATGAGCACGGGGCTTAACATAGCAGAACGCACCGTCGTCCTCCTGGGTGAACGTGACGACGCCCTCAACCTCTGATGTGCCCTTGAGGACGGCGACTGCCTTCTTGGTGGCGTCAGCGACGACGCGGGGGCGGGGGCGCGTCCGGAGCCGGCGACGAGGCGGAACGTGTGGAGAGGGCGGGCAGAGGACGAGAAGATGGCGGCGGGTGGCGCAGCGGCGACGGCGGCGAGGAGGAAGGTCTGCGCGGCCATGGTGGCGTGGCGGCGAGCGAGGGTTGTTGGTGTCGGTTGCGGGCTCGCCTCGAGTGGCTGGCTGTCTGGCTCCCGATAAGTCGCGGGTGGGTTCTTCAGGCGACCCTTGGAGTTTTATCAATTGTTCGCTTCGCCGCCCATGGAGATCATCGTCATCAGGAGACTGACAAGGCCAAGCGGCATTCCGATGTGCCGCGTGTGGCTCACCTCACCTCGCGTCGTAGTAACAGACCATCATCCATCCTTCCTTGTTCGTTGAGGAAGCTGTGCTGTCCGTTTTGTTTTGGTCTGGCTCGTTCGTCGTCGTCACCTCCGCTGCTCCAACAGAAACCTCCTTCCCTTCCATTTGCTTCCCTTCCTAATCTGGGCTGAAATAATCCATGATCCATTTGAAGAGTATCAGGCCGCCTGAAATTGATCCATTTCAATCGACAGTTGCAACCTCTTTTTTCTAGTGAGTGAGAGAGAGAAGACAGTTGCAACCCAACTTTGGGCATCAAAGATAGTACAGCTGAGATCATGGGTGTTGGTTCTTGACGCCCATGGGAGTTGTGATTATTACTACAATATTCGGGGAGCTCCATCGAGTGCTCCGAGTCATCTCCGATTTATAAATTGCCACTGGATTCTTCAAACAAGAGAGACCCAACCACCGTAAAACAATCATCAGCTGATCATTAAGGCAACTACAAACAGGTGGATTGCGGAAGAAATGAAACGAAAATGCAGGTTTTTATCTTCCAAATTGCTAATTCGATACACGAGCAAATGTAATTACTGCTAGCAGCTAAAGTGAGGACAAGGACAACGATCTTGCCCGTTCATCTCGCAGAACCCAAACAGATTGCTTTCGTTCCGTGCATCCTCACATCACGACTTGTCCATCGTCAGATATTCAGATCTGCGCTGTCTCTGTCTCTGTCTCTTGATCGTTCCTTCTCTTGGCTTGGCGCCAGTGTGTCCAAGTTTGTCCACTGCCCAAATCCTTCCAAGTCTGAGGGAGAAGGGTCCTCCCAAATTAAAGAGCTTCCGTTCCGATGTCAGTGTTTGAAATAAAGCTAATGAATCTTCCTAAGCACATGTTAGAAAGAGAAAATCAATGTTTCTTCGAACGCAAAGCTCAAAGGAGGTAGGTGACTTTGCCCTGCCCCCATGTGGTAGTGGCATCAACACAGATTTGTTCTTGATAATTTTCTCTTTCAAGGGCAAGAAGCTACTACTTGCTCACGGGATGCTTCCTGCATTCTTGTTTTGCTACCCACATGCACGCCATTTTACAGCTCTACTACTAGTACTGTACCTTCTATCCCAGCCAGATATACTGAGGTACAGGTAGTAGACTAGCAGTAGTTCACTTAACCAGGTTAATCTGGACTGCACATGAAGGGAAAGATGAAAACCCACTCGACACTCGACAGGACGGTGCCCACGGCTAGGAATCCGTGACCACATTGCTTGTACGAGTACAGGCCACGAGAAAAGAATCAGTACCAGTAGCCTTCACTCGTTTCCATCAGTCTCGTGATCGATGTGGAGGAGATCCACAGAGGGGAGGGAGTGAGAGCTGGAGCTGAAAGGCAAGCGAGAGAGCAAAAGGGAAATGATTTCCAGTAGGACGAACCTGATGCAGCTGAGCTGAAGATGAGACGAGAGAGCAAAAACGACCCAAGCATTAGCGTCCAAAAAGCCATCGAAAAGCGAAGCCAAACGTCCTCAACTGACTACAGTACTAGATCCCCGGATCCGCATCGTCTTCCTCCTCACTCTCCTCGTTCACTGTCTCGCGATGGATTCTTGTTAGGTACAGGGAGTTGGTAGTGGCTGCAGAGAGGACGGACACGAGGAGGGAGAGGGAGCCCCATACCTTGTCAGCAACAGTGACGGCTCCCGTCCAATCCAGCCCACCACATGCGCATGCTGTGCTAGCCTAGCCGCTCCGCTCCATTATTGTTGCTCTCGCAGGCAGCTCATCCCGCTGCCCTGGTCCTCCCCGCCAAAGCAATCACGCAAGCAATCCCCACCTCCATCCAGCTCTCCCTCCCGCTCGGCTCCATCCAGCCTCTCTTCCCTACTTGCCATATGCTTCCTCAACATTGTGTGATCTGATCCGCCGTCACAAGGGGCGGACGAGGAATGGAGGCGAGGCCGACGCGCCGGCGCGGCACCGGCACCGGCACCGGCACCGGCGCTGGTACTATCGCGAGCCCGGGCCGTAACAAGGTCTGGGTCGAGCCGCCGGGAAAAAGCCACCACCACCGCCACCATCAGACCCCATCCCGGTCACCGCCCCCGCCCCCTGCACCGGCGAATAGGGTGGCGGTGGTGTACTACCTCTGCCGCAACCGCCATCTGGAGCACCCCCACTTCATCGAGGTGCCGCTCGCCTCCCCGGAGGAAGGTCTCTACCTGCGAGGTCAGTACACCATATCCCTTCCTCCTCAATAAAGGCGCCGCCTTCAACTCAACCGCTCTAGAATGTACGAACGGGCTGATACGATTCGCGTTAATGGCGCTGCTGCAGATGTGATTAACCGTCTCAATGTGCTGAGAGGGAAGGGCATGGCGGCCATGTACTCCTGGTCCTGCAAGAGGTAAAATTTGTATCCAACCATGCAGAGCTTAAAAATCGCACCTTTTACTGGGGGAAGCCTCAATCGGTACCCGCTTGTTTTGATCCGTGCTGCAGGAGCTACAAAAACGGGTTCGTGTGGCACGATTTGTCCGAGGACGATCTCGTGCTCCCTGCGCAGGGCAACGAGTACATCCTCAAGGGCTCCGAGCTCCTTGATCGCTCGCCAACACCATCAGGTATTGTAGGAATTATTTCATAAGGGCCTCCAGGCGGTATTCATCAGATCTTGGCTATTGAATCTCCGTTCCTCCTTTTTCTTGTCTTATTATATAGATCGGCAGCAGAATGGCGTTGGCAATCCAAAGGTTGAGAGTCTCAAGCAACCCAAAGAAGAGTCTCCTCCGTCACAGGGTTCACAGGAAGGATGTTCATCATCGTCATCTCCATCTGCCATTGTCAAAGAGGTCTCACCTCTGCCTCCTACTCCGCTGCCGCAGCAACCGGCACAACCGGCAATGCTTCAGTCGTCAATTGCTTCTACCAGCCGAGAGGATGAGCAATGCCTGACTTCACATTCAGGCTCATCAGGAAATCATTCCCCTGAACCCACTGCAATAAATGCTCCATTTTCAGAGACAAGCTCCCCAGGACCTTTAGAATACAGAGTTTGCAAGCCCATGGGAGCACAGGACGCAGCCACGCAGACAGATGATAGTGAGAGGCATGTTCCTGATAAGCATACTCACATGTCTGGAGTTTCCACACAGGATGGTACATCCGACACTGAGATTCAAGAATGTCATCAGAGGAGTTCACAACAATCATCCAAGGGACCTGAACATGGTCAAGAATCTCCAACGGTTTGTTTATCCGAAGCTTCTCCAGGTGGCAGAGTTGAGACCTTGGAGTCCCTGATAAGAGCGGAAGCTAGCAGGAGAAGTAGCTTTAGGACATTGGAGGAGGAACATACTTGTGGCCCAATAGGCGTCAAGTTTAAACCAGCCAATTTGATAATGCAGCTGATCACTTGTGGGTCTATTTCTGTGAAAGAACACCGAGGCTTTGGGTTCATTCCAACGTACAGGCCTCGGTTTACACAAGTTGAGTTCCCATCTCCAGTGTTCTCTACTCCTATGGCGCTGCGACACCTTGACAAAATACCCTGCAATGCAAGAATGATTGGAACAAGATCTTCAGAATCTGAATATTTCAGCGGGAGCTTGGTTGAGGCAAAGAAGCTGGAAGAGTCCGAGAGAGGAACAGGCACACTCAAACGTTCGTCGTCGTATGATGAGGATAGGTATATTACACTTGTGCAGATTGTTCTGAATGCCTGTTTTTGAACCTTTGTGCCAATATGAATGATGAAGGATTAGACTGGTGTAGCTGTTTTTTTATCCTGTTATTTTCCAAGTGATGGTTACTGTAGTTTTACTGTGTTTTAGCTGGGATAATTTTGCTTAGTGGAAATTTTTCTAGCTGATTTGTATTTTGCTTATACAACATAATTTGTGGCCTATAATTCTTTTATAAAAATGATGTGCAAAGATTTTGGTTGTTCGAATGAAATATGATGTGCAAAGCTTTTGGTTGTTAAAAAAAGATTGGAAAAATCGGTGATAGTTTATTTGTGCATTTACGCTTAGGTGTGAAGCTGAACTTGTATCTGTAACTGCAGTAAGTCACACATTGTGTCCAAGCTAAATTGTCAGGCCCGCCCCTTACTGAATTTTTTATTATGTTGCTCAAGCATTTCTGTCCTCTCACCCAGTACCTTTTTAATGTTTTCAGAGTTTATAGAGCATCACACTGCAAAAGTGATACAGAAAACTCGGTTGAGCCAGGCAGTTTCAGATGTCTCCCACAGACTATCAAAATGATATCATGTAAGCAATCAAGGAGTGGGACTATACTCTCTCCAACCTCTGATGTCAGAAACAGCTCTTGTCGACAAGAATATAGTACGAGATCCTCACCACTAGGTTCATCGAAAAGTACAAGCAATCGGATGACTGATCCTTCAATGGGTAAATTGTCTTCCTCAAGAATGGAGTCATTCCACGAGGAAAAGGATGTGATCAAGATTGAAGAAAGTTGAGTCACTTCTCACAGTTGTCATCTCTTTGTCTATTTATCCTGTTTCTAGCTATTGACAAAAAAGAACCTTTTAAAACTGCAGGCTTCCTTCAGGAGCTCGGGTTATAATTCAGTCTGCACCTTTGTGTGAAGAAAGTGATGACAGCACTGAATCACAGTAAGGGGCTGTGTTCTCTCTCTCTCTCTCTCTCTCTCTCTCTCTTCGCTGAGAACAACTTTTCTTTGGAATTTGGTATTTGCGAAATAGCTTTTTCATTAGCTTCAGAGTTTTATTTGATTTTGTTATCTATATGAATGTGATAGTCTACATTTTCTCACATCTTGAAAAAGAGAAGAATTTATTGCTGAAACTGTCCTCTTTTCATGTCTTATTGCAGTCTATGGACGTGCTATCTTTAAAATTTAAATCAAACATACATATTACCTTATGCTGTTCTCTTGAATACCATCAAGTTTAGCACTCCACCATTGTAAGTATGTCACCTAAAATCACTGAGGCTCTAAGGAACAATACCCTTTCGTTTATGGAATACTGATAATGTCACTGGAACACAAGGTTTCTGCTGTCCAGTGCACATCAACACAGATCTGAGTGAGAAAATCGAAAAATGTTTTCTGTTTATTCTTATGTGGAACCCTACTACTTTTCTCATATTAAACTTGATGCATTGAAACAAATGTCAGCCATATGGATGGGTGGAGAATTCGTCATTACTCCTCCATGTGAGTTGTGGTATCTAAGCTTTTCTATCTGGCCTATTAGTCTCATCCGTGGCGGGTCTGGAATCTGGATTGTACCGTAACCGCAGAGTGGGCAGTGATTTTCCTTAAGAGAGGAATGGTCCAGGGTTGTCAGGTGTGTGTATGGGCAAGTGATCCCATGTTGTCCTTGCCATGCCATGAGGAACCCTCGATTCTTTGTTAGGCAGGTATTCTGATCCATTGAATGAAATGGTGATGCAGAGATCCGTGCTCTGTTGAGCTGGAGCAGCAGAACTGGTTTCTGTTAGCAAGCATTTCTTTTAATTTTTCCTTTTCTGTCAGTATCATATGGATATGGCAATGTCAGTACAATGCATGCTCCTCCTAATTATATAGACCTATATTATGGGAGCGCGCTACACTGGAGTTTCCTCCATGGGGACAAACAATTCTGTGAAGATTTTCACAAGACATTTGATTGTGCTTGTAAGCTACCCATCTATGCCGCCAGACTCCATCTCGCACCAAACGGGATCAACAAGAGGACAAGCTTATGAGAAATCGAAAACTTTGATTAGTAGATGTGGTTACTGAAAATCTGTCGCGACTGTTCGACTCCAACTAGGGTTCTTCTCTCGAGTGAACGAGAGCCTGTAGTATCTCAAGAAGCTACAATTGGGGAATTGGGATGGTGATTGCCGATTGGGCTGCAAAAAGGACCAGGTCCAGAAGAGTGGGAAGCTCAGAAGTCAGACCGAGCTCCGGCTTGGCCGTGGCAGCTGCGCCTCGTCCTGTGAATTGGAGGCTGCTGGCCAGCTGTGGCGCATCTACTCCAACGGAATGGAGCCGAAGAGGTAGGAGCTGGAGAAGTGAGTACCTGGTGGATGACTGCTTCGCCGCCCGCTGCGACATGGACGCTGCCAAGACGTCGGCGGTGCAGTGCTAGACCATCCCTCCGATGCGACGAAGGCGGAAGACCTGGAGAGGCGTTGAGCAGGGCACCTCCCAAGAAGGACGAAGCCGGAGCGGGCAAATCTGAATCCAACTTGAAACTGACGGAGGAAGCAGGCATTGGGATACTTTTTTTTCCTTCGCAATTTTATTTAAACAACAATAATTTAATTTGTGTTCTTTCCGAAAATAAAAGGAAAGGTCCATTGATGGAGTACATTACCGGTACTAATGACAAGCAAGCTTCCGTGAATACACGCACACTCATACACCAGTGATTAATTAATGTCGATCAATCGAGGTACGTACACACCAAGCATCTAGCTATTTAGATAGACGATGCATACATGTTTCCAGACATGCGCCAACGAAATCAACAAGCAAGGTAAGGCTAACTAATTAACGGCACACTGATCAATCGAAGAAGAAATCAACGGCTTCAGATCAGACGTTGTCCGCGGTCGACCGCGGCAGCAGGAGAGGCTGCGTCACGGCCGACGACGCCTTGGTGGTGGCGCTGCTCCTGATGCCCGCCTCGCCGTCGCCGGCGGCCGCCATGACCGCCGCCGCGGCTAATTCCTTGGCGAGCCGCGCCCTCTCCTCGCTCTTGCCCCAGAGCACGAGGTAGAGGCCGACGATGATCAGCACGGCGCCGATGATCCCTCCCAGGTAGAACTTCTCGCCGAGGGTGAGGGACGCCATGATGGCCACGACCAGGGTCTGGACGGGCTGGTACACCGCCACGAACACCGGGCCCCCGCGGTCGATGCACCAGATCTGCACCGCGAACGCCACGCCCGAAGCGATGAACCCCTGCGCGCACAGTGTCAAGGGCAGGTTCATCATCAGGATGTACGATCATGGCCTCCCCCTTGCAAGCATGATGATGCTAGCTAGGATGGACATGTATGATACTCTATTGTGTCGAAAAATAAATAACGAAAAAAAAAACTTTACAGCGTAGAGGATTGTGAAGAGCTCGGAGTCGGAGTGGAACCTCCATGCGTCGGCGTCCCTCTCCATGAAGGCGGCGATGATGAGGAACTGGATGACGCCGAAGAAGCAGGTGTAGGAGGTCACGGAGAGCCGAGCCGGGTATTTTTTGAGCACGGGGGCCTGCAGCACCAGCCACCCCGACCACGACA
This sequence comes from Zoysia matrella, assembly GCA_001602295.1. Taxonomy (NCBI): domain Eukaryota; kingdom Viridiplantae; phylum Streptophyta; class Magnoliopsida; order Poales; family Poaceae; genus Zoysia; species Zoysia matrella. The sequence continues at coordinate 45,413 of BCLG01001388.1, read as the reverse complement.
GGCAGTGCCCGATCAGGTACACGCAGCCCAGCGTCCAGTTCTTCGTCTCGCCGGCCAGCTGCTGGACGTCGACGAGCTGCTGCTTGTCGCTGCCGCCGCCGGACGGGCCGAAGATGGTGGGGCCCTTGTACAGCGTGATCACCGACGCCCCCGCGACGCACGCCAGCGTGCCCACCACCTTGGCCACGCCGTCGCGCCGGTCAAGCCGGACCTTCTCGATCCTCAGCGCGGCTGCCATGGCGAAGGTGATGGCAGGGACGGAGTTCTGGATGGCGGAGGCGAACGTGGGGGACGTGTTGTCCAGGCCCAGCAGGTAGAAACCCTGGTTCGCAGTGATCCTGATCGTGTCGATTAGATAGGTGTCTTCAGTTCAATATATATATATCGTACTGCTACTTAGTAAAGATAGGTGTCTTCAGTTCAATATAGATGTATCGTAGCGCCTAACAGTACTGGTGCCTAATACGAGACTCGTACCCGCATAGGGCGAGGAGGAAGAACTGGACGACGAAGTTGAGGGTAAGCCGCGGCCTGTCCTTCCTGCAGTTGCAATTAACGAGGCAGGGAATCGATGGCCGGATAGATCAGGGATTAATTTTCAGTTGATTGCGACATTAACAACACTGATGCATGCATGAATGAATAACGAACTAATCACGATCGACGAGACGACGTACTTCTCGAGGAAGTATGCGAACGGCACGAGGAGGCAGAGCGCGATGATGTTGCGATAGACGGGGAAGACGAGCTTGCTGATGCCCATGTTGAGCGCCAGCCGCGACACCACATGGAACCCCGCGTAGCCGAACTGCAGCGCCAGCATCGCCACATGGAGCTGCGCCTTCTCCGGCATGCCGCACACCCGCCGACCCTCCATCCCGTCCGCCATTAGGGGCCGGCCGGGTTAGGAACTCTGGAGTACAACTACAACGAAGAAGGAGATGGATCGATCGATCGCTGAGGAGCGAGTGAGCTGCTTGTGTTTAGGAGGGGTCTCTATATAAAGGGCAGTTGATGAGCTCCCCACGGAGGGACTGAACGAGCAGAAGCTAGCTCACCCACCCTGGAGGCCTGAGCACTGAGAGAGTGACGATGCAGCAAGCGGCCCCCAAAAGTCGGGCCACAAAGAGTGCGAGCGAGAGGGACGCAGCACTCCAGCTCTGTAGTCCTTACTGTGACTCGTACCTCACCACTCCTCTTGTCGGACAAGCTGCTTTACTAATTATTACTGCCTTGCTTTGCCTTGCCTCCTCGCAAAGTTACCGCCAAGCCGGGCATGCGCTCGATTTGCTCGATATATACTTTAGCATGCTCCTTCTCCCCTTGTGAATTTCTTTGTAAATTTCAAGGAGCCGTTGTAAATTTGTACAATCGATCCCATATATGGCTTGAGCCATCACCGTTGGTTATACTGATCTTTTCCTCCTATTCTCAACCCTCAATTAACTTGTAAAATTGCTAAAAACTCTAGCAAACATATATTTGAGGTTGAAAAAATCGCCTGTGTTTGTAGCATTTGGACGCTAATCGATTCGCGCTGTTTCAGTTGCTTTTGATTGCAAGAAGCGATCTATCGATCGAAGAGACAGCAGCTAGCTAGCTTTCCCTTTATTTGCTAGTGGAGTGGAGTGGACTGGCTTCTTTGATGGCTTCTCCGTTCAAATCATGGATGCATGGACCCTTAATTTGGCGCCACACTCCGCTATCGATCACCCGGCCGGTCGTGTGCACAGACTGAAGATTGATAGAAAGAAAGCGACCGAGAATAACTATCTCCAGATCAACTCGAGTGCTTGCATAACTGATACGTCACTGAGATTACTGTTACAGTAGTCGTCTAAGAAAGAGATGTTTGTTGGAATATATCCATGAACATGCCGAACCAGCTGAAACCTCTTTTTTAGTAGTACTTGTTTAATTTCATATATGCTGAAAACAAGGGAGGAAAATAGAGTAATTAAAAGCCAATCCAAATGTACACATCCACATGGATCTGCTAGCGAGATGCTTGGCAAAAGCTCCTTGGACCACGCACATAATAGAATAGAGCAGAGAGAGGGAGAGCATGCATGTCAAAGGAAGCAACCTGGCCACACTACCGTCTTTTCACAACAATATCTCCAAATGAAGCCTTTTGTTTATCATCTGTCTAGCATGCAAGTGCAAATTTCAAATCTAATTGTACAGCTTTATCAGCGTGCTTGTGTTTGTGACTTTGTATCTTGCAGGGCCGTATATTCTTCCATGGATCGACGGATGGGTTTGGACATGCTGCGTGCTGCCTGCCCAGGTGCTTCGCCAGGTCGACATTTCCTGCTTTTCTGGGACATGCTGCTGTTAAGTGCCATTCAGCCATTGCCATGCATCTTCTCAACAGTATATTCGTTTCATTGATCCGATCGATGGAATGGAAGGAACATGGAATCGAAAGGCACAAGTACAATACTTCAGTAGCTGATCGATGTACTGAAACTGTGAAACATGTAGCAGCGTGCGCAGATGTGATCTGGATTAAAACACAAGCTGAGACTTAGTTAACCAGCTGATAGTGAAATGGTCCCCTCATATGTATGTATAGGTCTTGGTAGCTTGTTAATTAAATCGATGGATCGGCGATAGCTTTGCCTTTAACCGATCGATCCAGCGATGGATGCTTAACCGTTACTTATGCAGCAAATTGATTATCAATTCGAAATTGGCCCGTTCCTTCACTCAGCTCAGTATACATATATACGTAGCTAGTGGTGGTCCTGAACTAACACCTGGAACGAACTGGCCTTGCTGCTTTTTGCCGTGTGATACATAGATCCGTCGTCTTTGCATGCATGTACCGATCGATCTCGATCTCTTGTGCATGTTCAACAATCAACACCGCTAGCAAGGTGGAGTAGCTCCACAGCGACCTAAATTATATTGCTCTAGTGTTCACCTTTATGAGAGAAATGAGTATATATTAATTTGTTTTAGGCCCTAGCTAGTAGCTAAGTTGAGAATAAGTTTCAGACATGTAATTAGCTAGATTTGATGCTCTGTTGAGAGACCTACCAACAGGAACAGGGCGTAATCTGATCTGGATTCGTGATGAGCAGGTTGAGGCCGACAAGGCATGGATGGATGTGGCAGCTTGCACTAACAAGAGGAGAATGTCATAGACGGACGGATCGATCGAGGCAGGCACCAACGACGGCACCGCCACTGGTGCTGTCCTGTCACATCCATCCATCGTCGTTGCTTTTTCAGTTTTTTTTTCCTCATTGCATTCGCTAGCAGCCGTTTTATAGCTGGATTGCTGCTCGATGAATCACTGTAATTTGTTTACTCAATCATGTATCATTTATGTAGAAGATTATTTACTGTATTTTAATTTGTGTCGGTCAGTCATGCTTGCTTTGCGCATTAATTCATTTCTACTGACTGCATGTTGTTTACTGGAGGGATCCATCCATGTACTCTGTTCATTATAAGTAGGTGTCTGAACTTTGCACCTTCAATGATGTAAAGAGATACTACAATGTCTGCCATTACACCATTCCTGCTCAGCTTTCTGTCTTTTTATATATATATATACTCCTACATGGGATTATTTTAGACCGTGATGACCCCATTTAATTATTACTAACTAGTAGCACATCCTAACCTGCTTAATGTCATGCTGCTTTACTCCATTTGCTAGCAGACAGCTTTTGATTTTGCTGGTGCACGCGCTGACTCAAAAGTCACTCTAGATATATATAGGAGTAATCTAGATCTATCTGATTATGATGGATCTCCATTAGTATTATGCAGTTTATTGCTTGATAATACTAGTAGTTTCAGAGAGGCACAGCACATGTTACTGCAGAAAGCTCCTCTTTGGAACAGTAGTAGTACTGCAATGGTAGATGAAGGATAGACTAGAAGATGAAAATATACTTGAACAGCGCTGAGCAACGTTGGGGATCGAATTAAGTACGCAGGGAACAAGGTTTTCACTGTGCGACACACAGAAACATACTACTACTACTATTATGATGCATGAATACTCATGCCCACCCATGTCGGACTGGAAGTCAGACATCTTGGGGACGGAGCAGTACAGTATATGTTTGGCCTGTAAAACTGCACGGCTACAGCGGCGACGTGAATCCAGGATCCAGCAGGAGACTACTCCTACTGCAGTAGGAGTATCTAGCAGTACTAGGACCAATTCATGTCGTCGGATCCAGAAGCAGCATGCTAGGTACTCCTACAGGCAAATCAGCTTTAATTCGCTTGAGAGAGAATGTGTATGTCGCAGCAGCTCAAGGCAACAGTACAGTTGGTCGGCCATGGCCATGCATGCTTGCGGACTCTAGCTCTTGGCATGCAGCTAGGATTCGTGAAGGATATCATGGTCATCTCGATTCTCGACATGGCACAGCAGTAGGAGTGTTCTCGATGCAGACTGAGCCATCTGTAGGAGTACTTCCTATGGCAGTATGGCACCCGGCCCACCTTAATTAGTAGGTTGTTGCCTTGCCTGCTAGCGGTAGACAGTATTCGGGTACAAGATGATCATCCTGCTTCTTCGTTCTGCATTAATCATGATGGTGTACAAGCATAATTCGATCGATTGTCATCAGGAGTTGTCTGTGATATTGATGGAGGAAGGAGATGTAGCTAAAGGAAAGCCACTCATTCATCATAACATATGATCAGCAGGGAATCCGATCGCACTTCATCGAAAAGGAAAGGAGAAAGCTAGGAATATTCTCATGCATTCTGCTCATTCCTTTATCAAATCAAAAGTGAGGTTATTACCTTGTAGTACTACAGTACTAGTTTGTTAGGAGGTATAGCTGCCTGTTACTAGATCGCATCTGAATCGCTCTTTGCTGCTGATGGAACAGCAGATTCCTCGTCATCTCTTTCCGAAAGCGGTGGAGGAGGCGCAGCGCAGGCATGAGAAATGATGACATCACATTGCATATAATAAGGTTTTGCCAGGCATATATACTAGTAGAGTTTACAAATCTCCACCAGATCAATGAAAATGATCACGGACAGAATTAAGGAGACGAGTTAATCGCGCGACAGAAGAAAACCGATCGATGAATCCTGATGAGAGGAGCTAGCTAGCTGGCTAGGCAGCAACCGATCGATCGATCGATTTGGACATATATAGCACTGTAAGACCTTGGCGACGTCCTTCAGGAGTCCCGGGTTTGCGTTGCAGAAGGAGATGAACTCTTCAAAGTCGATGCATCCGTCGCCGTCGGTGTCGATCTCGGCCATCATGCGCCGCACCTCGTCGGCGTTGGTGGAGCCCAGAGTCCGCAGCGCGTCGGTCAGCTCGTCCAGAGAGATCTTGCCGTCGTTGTTCGCGTCGAAACGTTTGAAGATGCGCTCCCTGGCCGCGGAGTCCGCCATGATTCTGATCCTCGACGACTACTGACGCTCTGCAGGTATTAAGTTGTAGAGAGAGAACGACGGAGGGAGAAGGAGAGGCCAGGAGAAATTGGCGGGTGGCCTTACCTTTCCTCCATTCGACCACATTTCAACGGCGCAAATCTCGCGGCCCGTTACAGCCCGCTAACGGGCCACTGTTCGCATCTCCAAAATACTAAGAGGGCCCAACTGGTGTCGGCACCATGGCGGCAAGGCAACGGAACCGACGTGTAAACTGCGCCGCCTCTCAGAAAGTCAGGAGGGAACGCCGGCGTTCGTGAGACAGACGAGCGTCCCAGGCGATCATGGCGGTGGCAGGTCGCCGCCTAGCCACGCCCGCCCGCTGCGCCCGCGCCTTCTGGTCCGCCTCCTGGACCGCCGAATCTGCGGTCGCTGCCTCGGGCCCCTCGTCGCCGTCGCCGTCGCCGGACAAGAAGAAGAAGGCGCCGCATCGCCTGGCCGCGGTCATGGACGCCGTCAACGAGCGCAAGCTCCCTCCCGAGCTACGCGGCCGCGGAAACGCGGTCAGGTATCACCTCCCCCCCTCCCCGATCCCTCCTCTCCCACCCAGGGCCAGTAATTAACGGTAATAAGCTCCAAGGACAGAAATTTCAGGTTTCTTTCCTAGGGCCCTTGATTTGTACTAGTACTTGATTTATTATGCAAGCATGAGGGGACATAAAATGTACTGTAGTAGGCGGTTCAGACCAGTGGTGTGATTTGGCACCGTTTTTAAAGGGAAATGCCTCTGGGTACTGGTTTTGATTTTTGAAGCTGCAAATAAAGTTTATATTCAAGAGATGCCTTGAGATTGGGTGATGCACATGCACCCAGCAAGTTCCTAGCAGCAACTTACTTGTCTGCTACTAGATGCTAGTACATAAAGAGACGGCCATTTTGCAGGTCTGAAACTGACATAGTAAATGTTGTGGAACAAAGAATATGGCATTCGATGGAAGAAGGGCACTTTGAAAATCTACCAGGGAAGGGTAAACCCTTGAACCTCGGATCAAACCCCCATGCGGATCCCGCCGAAGACACCCTTTACAGGATACTTTCGAGGAATGGTTGCGCGCCTGAATGGGTTGAACTCAACAAGGAAATCCGAGGCATGATTGTGGGCTGGAGATCAGCATTAAGGAAGGCTTGGGCAAACCGTTCGGAAGATGATGGTTCTCACTGGAACGATGATTGCAGGGTTCTACAGGAGCAAATTCGGCGAATAAACGACAAGGTGCTATTCCGTATCAGTATGCACTAACATTATTGAAAATGTTGGTGGTCTAATATCAAGTTCCATTTTTGCTGCAAAATTGCAGGTTTTCCGATACAACCTGATAGTGCCCTTTGGGCGTCAGATGTTTGGTCTCAACTGGGACAAGGAGCTGGACAAACTGAATCTGAAGTAAAGAGGAAGCACGAATCACTAGAACTACCGAAGGATTAGCAAATTTTGCATGTAACTACACATGATGTATGAGATGTTCGATATAGAAATTTGAGGTGTCTACGCATAAGTCGTATGCTAGATCATAGAGGTTATTACAATGGACATATGCCTCAAGCATGGATGGTCGAAGCACTCTAGGATTGATGCTCCTATTTGAAAGGAGATGTAATGTTTTTAGTAACAAGTCACTTTGTACCCGTATGAGCATGCTGCAAAAGGCTGGATGCTTATTTAAATATATTATATAAAAAAAATTAAGTCATATGCAGTATGTTTTTTCTTTGAAACCCTAGTTTTCAGGTGATCGAGTCAAGAAGTAAAGCGAGAATGATCTGTCGCAAAAAAAAAGAAAAAAAAAAAAGGTAAAGCGAGAATGAAGTAAAAGAACTCAGAAGGAAGCTCGTTATACAGGGAAGCAGGTGGCTGGAAGTTTGTGTGTCCAGTTAGCTTCAGCAACAGAAAAGATGAAATGCTACCCTCACGTATACCTTAGGCCACAACTGAATGCTAGAAGAGTATACTCTAATCACTGTCTGAATCATTTGTCAAAAGCTATAATTAAGGAAAAAGATCAATAAGCTGGAAAGCTCATTGCAAAATCATCGAATTTTCTGCAGCAACAATACAATGTTATCCATGAAATCTCTTCTGTCCAGCATATATCCTACTTCCCTATAGTATTGTCAAATATGAGAAACAACATCAACCGTGATTGCTTTCTTTGCAAAGAAGCAGAGGTCTTATTTGATAAGCATATGAAAATGCCTAGAATAGACACCTCTTGTCACTCCAAGCACTACCTGTTTCATGTGATAATTTTGCAATGATTTCATACCAGCCGGTAAAATACGATCACGCAGCACCAACTGGACAATATGAAATTCGAATGCACCATGCGATCAATTTGAATCGAAGGAGTAAAATTATTTCCTTGCTCAACAACATGGATTGCCATTGGTTTGCCAAACGCACGCATTCATCGACATACATGACAGGTCTAGCAAGGTAGCAAATATACTGGTAAAGATAGCAGGGCAGCAAACACAAGGGGAGATCAACTAATATAACTCTGATGAAACCATCTAGCGGGAATCAAAACGATTTCTTTTCTTCTTCTTCTTCGACCACACAGGCCAAACATGTGTTTGTGATGAACCAAACATAATAGGGGAGTGAGATCTCCTCACTTCGCCGGCGCCGCGCCGAGGAGGGCCTGCTGCTGGAGCTCGAGGTCGTTGAGCTGCTGCTCCCGGTCCATCTCGATGATGAGCGGCACGACCAGCACCAGGAAGGTGGTACCGGCGATCCAAGCCGCCTTGCCCGTGCTCCGCAGCAGCTTCTTGGCCACGGCCGCCGCATCGCGCCCGTGCGCCGCCACCTGCGAGCGGGAGATGGCCGCCAGGATGCCGTCACCCTCGGCGCCGCGCTTGCCCATCTTTTTCCTTCCTTGTGGTGGCGCTTGATCCGCGGCGGCGCAAGAAGCGATTCGGTTGAAGGATGGATCTAGCTAGGGTTTATCTGGTCCTCTCTTCTCTCTCCTCCTCTTATGGCTATCCAATTGGGAGGAAGAATGGGTGCTGGGCCGTCTTTTGTCTTGAGCCGCAAATCAATTGGGAGGTAGACTTGGGCCGGATTGTATCCTTGGGCCTTCGTCAGCTCCACATTGCATTTCCCTAGAAAAACACACGCAGTTCAGAGAGCTCCATCGCAATTGACTACAAAGTACTATGAGATTTGACTGAGCGCCCTAGCGATGAGATTTACTGAGCTCCATGCCTAAATCGAGTTTGGCAGTCATGAACCGGACCGATGCAAAAAAAAATTCTCACTGTATGTGCAGAATATGCAGTAACAGCAAACCAGAAACGGGTGTATGTGTATCCTGATCCCTTAAATTAAATTAATACTACCGCTTTCAACAAAGTCAAAAGCATCATTCAAGCAATTTTTTCTGTTTCCCCACTGAGTAATAGTCAGAGAGTACATATTTTTTTCTCTCTGAATGTGTAGTACTACTACTTTATTTCTACCCCTTTTTTTACTGTCTATCCAGTCTCATAAATAAATGCTACTGTACTATCATCAGCTGTGTTTCTGTGTGAAATGAAAACTGAATGTGCAGTTGCAGTAAACTATAATGAGAGAAAAAAAAATCTTTGATTTGTGTGTCAGTCCTGTAGCATCGTCATCTTCTACTGTGCAGGGGATTGTGTAATGTCAGCAACCATCTTCAGCGCAGGGCAAGGGTTGTCGATGGGTACCTGTTGTCAGCAACAAGAACAGCTCAGGATTAATATATTTTATAGCTGCAAGTAGGAGTAGTTCTCAGAAACAAAAATGCTCCTACGCAGAGATTTTTACGGGAGATACTGCAAACCCTCTGTTTTAATACATGTCGATTTTAACTTTTTTACAAACTCTTTGATTGCTCGTTTTTTTAAAAAAATTTGATATATAAATATAAGAAATATATATTCTCAAAGTATATATGATGACAAATTTTATGATGTTATTTATAAATTAATTAACTAAATATTTTAAAATCATAATTAGTCAATGAACAGTAAAAAATCATTGCAAAAAAGTTAAAATTGACAAGTATTTAGAAAACCGGAGGTTTGCACTAGACTGGAGCGTGCAACACGTCCCACGAACATTGAAGTCAGTTCAGTTCACCAGCCTATCCGTCACTGTTGGTGCATGTGTTCTTGCCTGTCAGCGAGGCAGCGTTGTGTTGCGCATGTGGTACCGGTTGTGCCGATCTATGAAAAAACTAGCTCACCAACCACTAACACGTCTTTCCAGCTCACGCAGAACGGCTAGGCTTATTAGCTAGCGCAGGACAAATTGTGTCTCTTTCTCATCAATTCTCATGAAGGTGGATGAGGCGTCGCCGTCCCTCCTTGTCCAAGTCTCAACACTCATACAGGTCACGGCGATTTATAATTCGTCAACTTACCATGTGGCCAGCTCCCATAATCCAGTAGAATTTGAGGTTCTCGTACGACTTGACGAAGGCCTGTGTGCCGGCTTGGCCCTCCTTGCTGCAGTAGATGGGCGTTCTTGGTGACCTCGTGAAGTTCGTCAGGCCGTCCCACCTGAAATTGACATTGATCACGAGCAGCGCAAGAGGTCGATCACTTTCTGAAACTGAAAGTAAACTACTCCTGCTAGGTCACAGATAATGATGACTGATGATATATGCTAAACAGAGAAAATGAATCAAGAAGAGCTTAATAATTACTTGAGTTTCTGAACCCAGTCCATCGTGCCTTTGGTCGCGCAGATCAGGTCAAGCTGCACATTTAATTTAATTTGGATGTTTTCAGATTGATAAACCAGAAAAGATAGATACTCGAGATGTTGTCTGCAGAGTACTACTAGTTCATCGTGCGATGGAATGCGGCCGCTTGGCACCAACCAACTAATCAGCTACTCCAGTACAGATTCAGCACAGCAATGTTCAGAACCAACTACTCCAGCAAATCCAGAAGAAAAGAAAGACAGAATAGACACAGATAGAGACAACGATAAAGCTCCAACTCCAAGATGCCCGTGATGGGTAAGGAGATCAGAGGGTGAATGATTTACCACCATGACTCTTAGGTCACGGACCAGGTCGTCCCTTCGGATAGATCCGCACCCGTGCAATGCAGGTCCGAAAGTCTCCTCCTGTCTCACGAGCCAAGGTTTGCATGGTGTCTCATGTGCAAAAATATTCCTCGCAATCGCGAAACACGTGCCACTCTATTTGGCGGCTTGTACTCCTAGTACTTTGGAGACACTAGCTAATAAGCCGGACAAGGGAAAAGGGAAGATCCTGCTGCTCATCCAGATCGACAAGCAACATGTGTTCATGAGCAGAACCGTATTCATCTATGACTGTCAGATGGGTCTTTGGATGCACGCATGCATCGTCCTGTTCATGAGAAAGAAGCAAAAAAAGACTACCTGTCCGTTGTAGATGGTAACGTTGACACCAAGTTCCAGAAGCTGATCCACCTGCATCAGTTAAATTTCTTGAATCAGTTGTAGCACTGCGAGCAGTTGATTACACAGCACTATACGTACCTCGTCGATCCTGGGCTTCATGAAGTCTCCTGCCAGAGCATCAAACACATCGTTTGACTGCTCACCCCAGCTAGTTATTTACGACACTTGCAGAGTAAGATGAGATCTGAAACGTTCCCAATTATAATGCGCCGAAGAACGCGTGTTGATTACCTGACGTTCTTGGGGATGATACCGAGCTTGTCCCTGATCACGGTGTTCATGAGACCGGAGAAGCCGCCGCCCTGTCTCGCCGAAGCAGCGATGGTGGCCATGGAGTCCAGGTAGCCGGAGTAACCGTTGTTCCTCCGGAAGGAGAACGCCGCCAGCGACCTCGCGCCCTGCGTCGCCGCTGCTGTCGCCGGCGCCTCAGCGTCGTCCTTGAGGAAGTTGTAAAAGTCCTGCACACGCGTTTCTTTTCTCATCAGAACAAGATGCAGCAGCAGCAGCGTATTGGATTATTGGAAGCAGAGTGAAGAAGAAGAAGAAGGTGATAGTGCGTACGACGGAGTTGGAGTTGCCGAGGACTACAGCCTCAAGCTCCGACCACGACGCCTCGGCCTCCTTGAACTGCCCGTTGCTCAGCTGCTCCTTGATCTTCATCGACACACTGCGATCGAGTTGCGAATTAACGATGCGCATCCGTCAGAAGAAAAAAAAAACTTTAACAAATCTCGATCATCAACATGCTATATATTGACAGTGATAAATGATAATGGTTGCAGCAGCATTACTCGTTGCATTGGCGCAGGCCTTCCTCGTCGACCCGGGAGACTTGGTACAGCAATGGCCCCCACGACATCTGCATCGGTCATTCATTAATTTACTTGCGTCTGCCGCTAATCATGGATTAGTACACCGGAAAACGTCGCTAATAATTCGCTCCCACGAAACATATCACTACACGTTTTGGTATCGAGAACAATCTACTAGGAGCATTACCTTAGTCGATGGAATAGCAATAGAAGACTTTAATCAACAACATGCACTACAGATAGTCCATAGCACTGGTAGAAAGGAAGAAAACTGACCACGAAATCGAGGGGTGAGATCCAGCTATCTCCGAGGGCCACCCCTGCGAGCTTGGCCGGGAGCCTTCCCTGTTCGATGGCCTTGAGCGCGACGAGCGCGGTGGTGACGGCGAACTTGCCGCCGTATGACTCGGCGACGATGTAGAGCGGGCTGTCTCGGAGGCGTGCGTTGGTGCGGTAGAGGGTGCAGAGCAGCGTCGTGAGGTCGCGCGCCGCCTCGGCGTCCGTGCGCACCATCAGGCTCGTGTCGCCGTCCTCAACGAAGCTGAAACCGGTGCCCACAGGGTTGTCCTGGCATTTGCAGTTGGCATTGTTGATCGATGAGTTGGTTGGATTCATTGAATTCATTCATTGAGACGTCTGCAAACAGCCTAGTGCTAGGAGTACTGGAGCAGATAGTAGTAGATGGAATCTGTTACTACGAAGGAGTAGATACCGCAAAGAGGAGGTCGGCCTTGGAGAGCCAAGTCGTGGCGCGGGGCTTGAGGTCGACGTCCAGCGGCCCGATCTCCATGAAGTTGCCGTAGCCGACTCCAGACGCGCCAGGGCCTCCCTGCAGCCAGAGCACGGTCGGCCATGGCGTGGTGCCGTTGTCCACGCGCTGCGGGCTGCGGTACAGCCACCAGAACATGTGCGCCTCTGCAATCACAGATTCACAGGAGGAGCTTCTGTAAGCATGGTGGATAGAAAGATAGAGATCAGGAGAGGCCGAGGTTACTTACTTGGGCGGACTTGGACGTAGCCCCACTCCTCCGAGCCGTCCGGCGTGCCGGCGGCGTGGGACGCAGCGAAGAGTGCGACGAAGACGCCGAACAGCAGGAGCAGCGATCTTGCCGCCGCCATTGCAGATTCCTCCTCCTCTGCTCCTCTGCTCTGTAGCCCGGCCTGGTCCCTGGTGGTGTCAAGGAAGAAGGAATAGAAGATGGAACGAATTCAATACGCAAGAGGCGGGGTTTCTGGTTTCCCAGGGGTGGAGTATTTATGCTGTATAATCGCCATTGTAGTTACCAGTAGCAGATTTTTGTAGTTATCTTCTTCTATATCTATATTGATACAGCATTATCTGAAGGATAAAAATCTATATTGATACAGCCTATTAATTATCGTTAAATTTTATTTTCTATAACCACAATGAGCAACATCATCTGAATTATTTTTCGTTGTTACTAGATGTTCATCTTCATTGATGCCTCGATGTTACTGTATGAGAAATTGTCCAAAGTTATTACTCCTATCTAAGAGAGGGGCATTGTTTCCCACGGGCGGACCAACCAATCGTTCTGTTGTGAAAACAAAATTTCGGATACTCTCATCTCATGGTAATCTAAACAGACAGCGAGAGATACAAGGGTGGAATTATCCAGGTGAGGTAGGAGTACTCTAGAGAAAAGGGGGCTTGTTCTGGCAACCATGTTGATTTCATTTTGTGCAACTAGAGAGAGAGAGAGAGAGAGCTGCTAGCTGGATCCATAAATGGTGATGGGCCATCCATCACCAATTGAAGAAGCCATTCGTTCATTCATCAGAGCTTTCAGAGACCATATATCCACACGCATCTTCTTCTTTGTTGGTCTTCTCGGGAAGGAGTAGGACGGCGATTCGATCGCTGGTCCTCCGCACGCCAACGAAGTACTCCACGTTTTGACTTTGGAGTACTAGGCATCGTTTTCGAAGGAACCCTAAAATCTCGACTGATTCTGATAGGTGAATGGGATGTGTGCAAGAAACGAATGGTCTGTCATGGTCAGCGATGGCGACCGGCATGGCGTTCGCGCTTGGACTGAGCTCGCATTCCTCTTGATTCCACGCCGCCGAGATGAGAAACTGAATGACCACACATTATTCTTCGGAGTGCTTCACTTCACCTCATCATTCAGAGCCATGCGATACTCCTGCTCCTACATGGCATGTTGCTGCAGCAGCATTTCGGCCGGGTACCTGGACTGCGGGAGCCAGGACTAGGAGGCAGGAGGAGGACTTGTGTTACTGGGCTGGGCTTCCATGGGCCACAGTGCCTAGATGTATCACCCAGGCCCGTCCTATGCGTCACAGCATCTTGCTGGGCCTTTTCTTTTCCTTCTTTTAATGATTACGTATTATAGAAGGTAGGTGCTCCGACCTAATATTAACCACAACTTATTTGTGCTCATTAGCTGCTTAATTAGTGGCAGCAGCATCAGTGCCTAGATGTATCACCCAGGCCCGTCCTATGCGTCACTAGGAGTACAAACTAGGGAAGAGGAAGATACGCTGAAGAACAGTAAGACGACCAGACCATCAGCTGCAAAAACCACTGGTTGGCTAAACTCGATGCCAGCGAGCCGCTGCATCTTTCATCAGACGCTGCGTCGCGTTGACACATGCATTCCTCAATTAATCAAGCGATCGATCGACGCCATTGACAGAGGCGATATGGAACAATTAAGCCTCCCCTGCGATACTGCCATCGATCGATCGTTCATCCTCTGTCTCGACACTGCACTAGGAACCAGAAACAGCAGCTGCATCTGACGGCAATGCAAGCTGCAATATTTGGGCGGTGTTTAGTTTGGATCCACGCGGTGGACCTGAACCTGACAACGAACTCTCTTATTTCTCCCTGCTGACTGCTGAGCTTCATTCGTCAATTATATTTTGGTCCGCCGACTGAATTGACAGCTTACCAAACTTATTTCTGCATTCTGCGAGGTGGCCAGCTGAACTGTAATTAGGGAGGTTGTTGCAGTACGAAAGGGAGTTGTAAGCTGTGTGATGGAGTAATTAGGTTTTCTTGTTTGTGATAAGCTACTGCCTACCAGTGGAGTAGCAGACAGACATGTGAAGAAAAGCCTTGGATTGTTGTTTACTGCAGTGTCAGCTGCTGCGGTCTAGGAGCATCCAAGCGGCAAGTAGTATTCTGTTAATATTCGGAGCAGCAGTAGCTAGCAGTAGATGTCACCTGATCTGACTCCGTGGAAGCCCATGCAGCAGCACTGCCTTTATCCAAGAGTGTTTGAGCTGTCAGATCGACTTTGTGACCATGTACTCCTATGAAGTGATCATTGCTGGAGTGGAGCTCATAGAGTACTACAGTAAGTAGCTTGAGTCCCTTTGGGCTGGAGATTCGGAGGAAGAACAGACGAAAAGGCTGAAGAAGAAGCTTCGTGCCTTGCTTCCAAACTTTTCTTCAGTTTCGTTTGTACTCCACTTTGTAGCGGCTGGCCGGCCAATTGTTCATTCAGGTGAACAAGTCGTCTACTCTTACGCGACAACGAGCGAGCAAACAAAGCGGAAGCCGCTGTTTTTTGGTCATCAGGTGTTCTTTCTGAATGAATCCACTGCAACCATTTACTGCACGCAGCAGTGCAGGTGGCGGTGGATCAATCAAGGAGCTCAGAGAATCGTCCATCCGACGGCTGTCAAGTCTTCGTGCAGTGCAGAGTGAAGTAGGAGTACTTTCTCTTCTCTTCTCTGCCGCCGCTGCGAATCCGCATCGGAAAAGCCCACGCTACCTTCCAATCCTCCTCCTCCTTCTCCTTCCCCCATTTCCTCTCTCTCTCTCTCTCTCTCTCTCTCTCTCGGCCGCCTGGTGAGGTGAGCGAGAGGGAGGGCCGCGTGGTGCTGAGGGAAGAGGTTGCCGGCCGGCATTGCCTCTTCTGTTTTCCTGCATTGCCGCCGGTCGTCGCTGACGATGCGGCCTGGGGTCGTGCCGGAGTGGCTGGAGACGCTCCTGAAGACGCGCTTCTTCCTCGCCTGCGCCGCCCACCCGGCCTCCCCGCGCAACGAGTGCAACATGTTCTGCCTCGACTGTGAGGGAGGACCACCACCGCCGGCCTTCTGCTACTGCTGCAGAGCGCACCGACACGCCGGCCACAGGGTCATCCAGGTACCTCTGTCTCTTTCTTCTGCTTCCTCCTCCCTCGCCAATGCAATTGCAAATTTGCAATGCTGGCCGCCTCCCTCCGCCAAAAAAGATTGCGCCGTTGATTGATAGATTATCTCCCTCCGCCAAAAAGAACAGATACGACGGTCGTCGTACCACGACGTGGTCCGCGTCTCCGAGGTGGAGGACGTCCTCGACACCTCCGGCGTCCAGACCTACGTCATCAACAGCGCCCGGGTCCTCTTCCTCAACGAGCGTCCGCAGCCGCGCGGCGCCGGAGCGGCCGCGGGCAAGGCCGCCGCGTCCCCGTACAACTGCGAGATCTGCGGACGGGCGCTGCTCGACCCCTTCCGGTTCTGCTCCCTCGGATGCAAGGTGTTAATTGCTTCTTTTTTTCTTTTAATCCATCGTTATTCCTCGTTCGGTTCCTCCTCCGCCCACCACCATAATCGAAATGGTATGAATGCAGTTGATGGACACCAAGAGGAGCAACGGCCGCACCGACGAGGGCGAGGGCGGCGAGGCGGCCAGTCTGAGTCGTCCTCATCATCATCAGCCGCCCTTGGAGGCCGGCGGGAGCAAGAATAGCAGGCAGGGACGCCGGCGGAAGGGGATTCCCCACCGCGCGCCCTTCTGGTCCTGACGCCGCCACCACCAACCACCACCGTACCGTACCGTTCCTGCTGTGCCTGTGCTGGCATTCGTTCCGTTTACATGCATTATGGTGGATGGGCCGCGCTCGGTCGCCGGCAGCTGGGAGATAGAAGAAGCTACTCCTATAGCAGCAATGTTTGGTGTAATAACATCAAAGCAACAATGGCGTCGAGAAGAGAAAGAAAGAGATGGAAGAAGGAGCAACGCAAGCAACAAGAAGGCACTTGCGGCCCCCGCTTCGCTTCGGTTGTACTTACTCCTACCAAAAACAAACTAGTCACTCACTCGTCGCACCTCCAACCACCGCTGCTGATCTGTAATCTGTACGAGTATTCTTCTTCTTCTTCTCTCTCACACCATCACCATGACCATGACCATACCAGCAATTAACCACACCATTTATTCCGTGGATGATCGATCGGAATTCATGACATGGATGAACAGACAACTCCTTACTCCTATTAGTTAGCTTAGCTAGGAAATTTAATTACAGATACTGATTTTTTTTTGTTGTATTCTATCAAAGCAGAATGGCAATCTTTACATTGGTATAGTATATCTCTGCATTGTATATTTGTAGTATAAGATTTTTGATTGATTCCGTGAAATATAATTTGGAGGCGGCATTGGCAAGCAGGGCGGAGCAAAGTAATGCAGTGCAAGTTGAGCAGAGAAAGCGATGAGCTGGAACCAAGCAAGGCGTGTGGGAATACGAAAGGGCAGCGCATGATTGTCTTTTCTCCTGTCTGGTGCTGGCCCGGCTGCTAATAGACAGGCACAAAATGTGTCATCAAATTTGATTGTTTGTTTCTATGATGAAATTGGATTTGTTTTTATGATGAATTGCGCATTTCATGAATGGTTAATTGGGTTGCGATTGATGTCGATGGTGCATCGAACCGAATCGAAGAATTGAAGGCCAACCCATCACGTGGAAATTAACATGCGTCGTACTCATTGTCTTTGAATGACTCATTCGATCACTGTTGGAATCAAATTTGTCAACCATGCAGCTATATACTCACATCGTTTTTAAATTGATGTTGCCATTGATTTTTACGATCAACTTTGATCATTCGTTTTATTCAAAAAATTTGTTCAAATATGTAAAATTTTAAGTTGTGATTTAAATAACTCTAATGATAAATCAAATTATATCATTTTTTTTAATAAGACGAATGGTCAAAGTTGAATTTTAAAGTCAACGGCTGTTTGCGAAAACAAAAAAAAATGAAGACGGCAAAAATAAAGGAGGGGAACTATATATTGCATTAATCACAGAGATTTACAAAATACATAATTCACACAAAGCTGTCTTCTTTTGTCTTCTGCGTCGATGCTTAAAGAGATATCTAACTTGAGTGATTGTAAAGTTAGCCGATTTTCGGGGTCTTATGAGGCTCGACCGGTTAATTACATCTACAGAGTGAATCTGTAGAAAATCTCCGATTAAACTGCGCATAATGGTCGTTTTTTGTCTAGTGTAAACAGAATTAGTAGATAAAGTTGATGACTTTCGGCTTGTCGGAGCCCAGTCATATATGAGACAGTCTTCATCTACTCGAATAGGTGTATTGCCACGTTGGTGTCCAGCAATATGTTTAATAACGTGTCAAAAGAAATGTGAGTTCGCCTGGTCAATGCTACACATAATATACGTGTGTATATATCCCCTTTCTTTTATTTTCTAAGACGATGCTTCCCCCAAAGAAAGAAAAATAACAAAATAATTTCTTAACAATTGTCCGAACTTCAATGAACTATTCCACCAGCTCGAGTCATGATATCACATCTACAAAAATGCTTTGTCTTATTTTAATTTCAATCCGCTTGAGCCGTAACTCCAGAGACTAAAGAAATATTGTTGTTTTAGATCAAACAACACTTGCCAGCTTCTTGTATGTCATAAGTGTAAGCAAGACTAGTAAAGATGCACGAATGCATTCACTGGTTGGCAATCCGTAACACACCAACAGGCGTTTCACCCATACAAAGGGATAATGAATAAATCTTAAAGCCTTTAATATCACAACACTTGAATTTATTGCCGCATGATCAAATCATGTATCAAACAGATGGACCATCGGTTCTTGAAAAGACGCCCATCTTTCAACTTTTTTTTATTTAACGCGCTACACCACTTCTAGGTCGTAGCTATGTGATACATTTCGGTTGTAGCTGTATGCTTTTTTTTTGACGTACCACATCACTTACAGGTCGTGCCCATATGATTTTTTTAAACGTGTTACACCACATTTCGTTCCTAGCCGTATGATCTTCATAGAGGTACCACGCCAATTACAAATGGTGGCCGTGTGATTCTCTCGAACGGGCTACACCACATTCCGTGTCGAGGACGTAGACGGCGAGTATACGTGTGGGCAGCCTCCTACTCTACTCTTCTGTCTTCTCCTCCTCTGGACGTCGGCGTCGAGCAGCGCAACCTGGTGGCTCCTCCCTCGCTGTCTGTGTGTGCGTGAGCCTGGCAGCCTCCTCCTCTCGCACTATCGGAACACTCGGTAAAATGTTTGTCGAGTGTCATCCACGACAAATCTCACTCGGCTTAGCTTGTGACGACAACTAACTGTTTGTCGAGTATTTTTTGTCGTGCACTCGATAAACCCTTTGTCGAGTGACTTATCGACGCTCGGCAAAAACAAGCGCTCGACAAAAATTGATTCGAAAAAAACACAAAAAAATTAAAAAAAAAATTTTACTCGGGAGAGTCTCTCATTTTTCGCACTAACCGGTCGCGGCAATTTTTACAAATCAGCCAGTTGCCGGTTTTCGGATTCGAACCGTGACCTCCCTCGCGCGCGCTCCCCGCTAACCACTCCATCACACTATCACGTGTGTTTAGATTCTATTTTAGTTTCACACATATTATACAAAATTGAGTGTAAATTACTTGTTTGAGGCCCTAAACGAATTCAAATCAAAAAGTCGTCAACTACAAAGATTTATAAATTTTTGAGATCTACAACTTTCATTTTGGTAGTTTATCCATCCGAGGTCGTTTACAAAATTTAAATTTCAAATTTAAAAAATTCAAATGTAGTTTTCGATTAGAAGATGATTTCAAATCAAAAAGTTGTCAACTACAAAGTTTCCTAATTTTTTGAGATCTACAACTTTCATTTTGGCTGTTTTTCCGTCCGAGGTCGTTTGAAAATTTCAAATTTTGAACATGCATGTTTGTCGAGCGTTTTTTTTGCACTCGGCAAACAAGAAGCACCCGATTTTTCAAAGCATATTTGGAGCAGCAAATTAATTCAAATTAAAAAGTGTTCAACTACAAAGTTGTATAACTTTTTAAGATCTACAACTTTTATTTTGATTATTTGTTCATCCGACATAGTGATAATAAAATTGTTCATAAATCTTATATATTTGTCTTATAGTTTCATGAAACTATAGGAAAAATCTTGTTGTCTGCCGCCGGTGATTGATATCAGTGTACGGCGAATTTGTTACCATTCTCATGTGGAGGCAGCAGTACTTTCCAGCCGGTGATTAGCACGTTTCACGTAAGTGTATTATCAGCTTCCATGCGAGAAACCTCCATGTGGGCAATGGCCGGGTCGCTGGAGATTTTTTATCCATGCGTCTATACATGCTGGTTCTTTCCTCGGGCATCACGTGTAGGCAGGAAAGCAAGAAATATTGAATTTGTTTGCATGCAGACGAAAATCACCGGCCTCCTCAACGATCATTAGTAATATTTTATTCCGGCTTCCGGAGTCATTAGGCAAAATATGATTAATCCAAACATACTCATCTTTTGTAACCATATTTATGAACCTTGATTCAATTATTTTATCACGAATGCACGTAGTCTCTGTTTATATTCCTCATGACCTTGTAACATCTAACTTTGCGATTAATTTCTTTCTTTTCTTTTTTTTGCAAAATAATGATCGAACAACATCGATATTAATTAAAAAACGGAGAGAGTATATTTTATGTCCCTTGGAACGGATCCACCGGCATTATAAACAAAAAAGAGCTCAGCTCGATCCATCGGGACGAACTCCCCCCTGAAACGAAACGAAGCCAGTTATATAGTCAAATGCCATCAAATCATCTCGGCTCATAGACATCAACGGGTAATGTAATTTTGTTAATGGCGATGACTCTGCTATGAGTAATTAATTTTATCCTTTCTCCTTATTTCTTTTTCGATCATGTGAGGCAAAAATCATCCTACTTATCTAGCAGTGCCAGGTTCGTTGTCTGAAGCACATACTGATTCATATTGTTTTTCTTGAGGTTGATGGATCCAATAATCTGATGGGTAATGCAAATGCATTTCGACTCAAAATGGTGATCCAAAAATGAAAATGAATGCAGGGTTGATGTGTCAGAATACGTCTTATGTTACCACTTGATAATTTTTTTTTTTGGGGACGAAACACTTGACGAATATATAGGAGTAGTAAAAAGCGAGTTTGAACTGCATGATGTTAACTGGTCGACGGCCGTCGTTTCATCAGTGAGTACGTGTGCTGCTCTAATAATTTTCACATACAATTGCTTGCGGGGTTTACCTGAACAAAGTCAACACAGCCCGATCAAAGACTGGTCAACGCCTGTTGACGAGGAAATAAACAACTACGGAGTACTTGTGCTCCATAATTCATCTTCTTGATACTATCAATTAAGCTCATCTACTAAATGTAGCAATCACAAAGCTTAGCTACTAGGCAGAGCAGCCGGCAGCTTCCTTGACTGGAGGAAGGTCTTGTGCTTGCCCTCGGCTGACGAGAGGAACGCTAGGAAGGTGGCGAAGTCCGTGTCCATGTACCGCCGAGGGTTGAGCTCGTCGTCGACCAGCTCCGCCGCCGGCCCGATCACCCGTTCCGCCGGCACCGTGTGGAATGACGCCACCGAGATGCGCAGCTGCCTCGAGTTCACGTGAACACGGTGTAGAACGCTCTTGTAACGCCCATTGCTGTAGATCTGCATCGTCCATGAGTGTCTACAAATTCACTGGAAATATATAAGTTCATCACTTCATCAGGTATTTTTAGCTCTACGAATAATTAAGAATTCAAGGCAGATGATCATGAGCTGTGAGACATTAGGGACTATGCTTCTGTTGCCATTCGTTCTCAACATCAACTAATTCAATTCAGTTCCGAACAAGAGACAATGTCCCTCTGTCGTTAGGACATCATATGCATGCATATATGGTTAGAGAGACAAAAAAATAAAGAATCTGGAGGCACTAATACTGCTAGGATAAACTAATGACGGTTCTGATCAATTAGCTAGCTAGAAGCAACTTGGGTTTTAAAGGACGACGGGGGATTTATAAGTCTCTTAATATTATGGCCGACATATATACAGCGGTTAATTTGTTGCATTTGACTAGCTCAAAAGTTAATGCTGAAACACAGGTAGTAATAGCGGGTTGCCATTGTCGATGGTGCCGTCAATAAGCTAAAGTGACAAGCTAAAATAAAGTGATGCAACTGTTCAAGAATTAAGATGCACAAAAAAAAAACTCTAGTGCACCTCGAGATGGTCGCCGACGTTGACGATGAACGATCCCGGTACGGGGTCGACGGTGAGCCATTGGCCGTTGCGCACCTCCACGTGGTCCTGCAGCACCAGCGTGAGGAGGCCGTAGTCCGAGTGCGGCGGCATTCCCAGCGTGAGCTCCAGCTGCGGGCACGCCGGGTAGCAGTTCATCGTCATCATCTGCGACGACCCAGCCGCCGCCAGCTCCCCCAGTAATCCATCATCAGAGCCGGAGGTGCTGGCGTGGCGGATGACGCCCAGTGCATCGAGCAACGCCTCCATGAGCTCCATGAACAGCGCGTGGTTGGCCACGGCGTACCTGGACGCCACTTCCCTGAGGTCGGCCGGCTCCTGGGGCCACGAGGTAACGGCGTCGGCGTGCAGCGGCTGGTGGCAGACGAGCTTGTGGAAGTCGCGCGAGCAGAGCACGGAGTCGTTGGCCTGGTTGAAGCTGGTGCCGTACCGCACCGTGGCGCGCACGTCCGGCGACATGTGCCGCGCCCGCTCGGCGAACGGCGGGTCGAAGAACCGCCGCGCCGCGTCCAGTACGCCTGCGGTCACGTCGCTCCCCATCCCGTGGTTCACCACCTATTTATCCGTCAGGCGTTCGCTCAAGCGGCTGATCACGACGTCGCAAGAATGAAACAGTAACCCAAGCATATAAATATGTATGCATGCAGACGTACTACACCTGAAAAAAGCCGTAGTCCCGGCACGCGGCGTCGAGCGTCTCCAGCACGGCGGCGCGCTCGGCGGGGTCGTGGAGGCGCGCGAGGTCGACGACGGGGAGCTTGACAACCCTCGTTGTCAAAGGATCGTCCGGGCGGTCGGAGGGCGGCAGGACGTAACTGTCAGGCAGCCTGGTAATGCCGCACTCGCTGAGGTGCCTGACGCCATTGTTGAGAAAGAAGGTCTTCTGCTCCACTGTTGACGCCGCTGCCGAAGGTGGTGACTCAACAACGTCTTCGTCGGTCACTGCTCTACTGTTGGCAGCAGCTGGTTTCTGCTCCTCTCTTGGCAACAGGATGCGGTCCTCGGCGCTGGCCAGCAAGTCAACGATCACCATTGCCGCATGCAGGAATTGAACCGTCCTCTTTTGCTTCGAGCTGCTGGCCAGAGGTGAGGTGCTTATAGGGGAATGAATCAACGAAGCCGGTGATGAATGGGGAGCTTGATCTTGTTTGAAACCGGTCAAGGTTTGTTTCTGTGGTTCGGTGCTCCGTTGTTTTGCTTACCCCGCGCGTGGACCCGTCCATACATTATTCCGCTGACTAGTCAATGTCACGCAAACAGCATGCCACGTCAGGTGATGACACGTGTGTGCATCCGTTTTAAATTGTTTTTTCTTTTGATGGATATAGTACAAGAGACTATTATGGTAAAAAGATCAAATATAGGAGTAACACTTTACTATGTTCCTAAAAGAAAAAAAAAAGCTTACAACTTTAGTGTTGGTGTCGATCTGACTAATGCAAGGAAAGACGATGAGCATCAGATAATTGAGCAATATCCAAAGTCATCTTTGATCAGAGCCTGGACACGCGACACGTGCACCTAGCACAGATGCCAAAAGTATGTACCTGGACGGACGGCTCCATAAACTGCTGCCTAGTACTACGATGGACATGCTGCATGCTCAATCAGAAGCCAGGTACTCCTAGCCAACAGGTGGATCCATGCAATATCTGGTCGATATCAATCTGCACGTACAGCGACTACAGGCGCGCGAAGTGTCCTCCAATTTTGACCGACATGGCTCTTAAATCGTAGACCCCTTCCTCCGTTTTAAAATTATTACCGCTGAAGTTCTGAAGATGAATTTTCAGCTTTTGTTGTATATCAACATAGAATAATTTGTAAAAAAAAAAAAACTAATAGCCGAAAAAAATATCGACAGTGGTAATAATGGGTGCCAACTGCCAAGCAAACACAAAGCTGATCAGTAACAGTCCAAAACTGAAACGGATGAACGAAGATGACAGTAGATGGAAATTCAAATGCAGACTACCAAAAATTTTGTTCTTTCCTTTCCCTTCCTTGGTGAGGTATAGTATTAGCTGCAGGGCTACAGTTTGCAAAGCGATAGCAATGGCTCATGTGATGTTAGCCTGCCTGTCGGTGTCTGTGTCTCAGTTTTTACCGGTAAAACCAGAAACTGAAACTCTGCACTCATCAGGCAGATTTGGATGGTACAGGCAATAAAGAATCCTTCCAGTCTTCATTCAGGACAAACCACGTCATCTCAGGCCGCAAAATATTTAACAATCACTGCATCCAGTCTCAGGTACGCCCTGATTAGTAATAAGATGGTGCAGCCAACAGTTTAGACAATTTAGTGATGTTACAACTTACAATTTCATTCTCTGGTTTTGCATTTCCATTTTACAACAGATCAATAATCTAAATAAATTCCAATATCTACCGACTTTATGAACAGCGACCATCATCTCCAGAAACTTGGGCCAATTCCATATGGTGGTGGCGGTGGTCTCTGAATAAACCTACTGTCGTAATGCTGCATCTGATGAGCATCATTGATACCATACGGGTGCAGCCTATCCATCACGGGATGGTGGGATGCTGATGGAGAAAACATAACTTGGCCTTGATGCTGCAGCTGAATCCCATGATTAAAGTGAACTGAATTGCCCTGTGGTTGACTTACCAATCCCTGATAAGGATGATAAGCCGGATGCAACTGCGGGCGTGGCAATCCATAAGAAGGGTTAAACAGCTGTTGCGGATTATGCAGCAACGGGGTACTTGGTTGGGTGGGAACTGGTTGATGCATTTGAGGTGGGATAAAAACATTAGCAGGCCGTGAACCAGAAGCAGGATGGCCAGTCTGTATATTAAGCTTTGATTTCTTTTGCTGTACATGACTATTTCCCAAGTCAGGTCTAAAGATGCTCTTCTTCTTTTCATCTTTCTGAATAGGAGTGACTCGTTTATCCTGATCAAGTTTCTTTTTAGCATCTTTCTGAATGAGAGGAGTGATTGGCTTATACTGATCAAATTTCTTCTTCTTAGCATCATTCTGAATGGGAGGAGCGACTGGCTTATCCTGATCAAGTTTCTTCTTCTTAGCATCATTCTGAATGGGAGGAGTGACTGTCTTGTCCTGGTCAAGTTTCCTCCTCTTAGCATTTTTTTGATTTCTCATCTTATTTGGATTAACACGCTTCCTTTCACCATTCTTTTGACTTGCGTTAATCATTGGGCTTTCCTGGAGGGAGCCAAACAGAAAGGCCTTTAGTTTAGGCGCATCAATGTTACCCATAAAGAAGTTGCTCAGACTAGAAACTGTAACCCTTAGGCATTCACATATTGTTTGCATCTCCTCCTTCCCTACCGATCTGGCAAAATTCTGAGACCTGTCCATGAAGTCCTCAACCTGAATGAATTGTTGCGCACATCAACAATATTTTTTTCCTGTGGGTATAATAAAATTTTAAAGTAAAATCCAAATTATTGAGAGACTTACACTTAAGTTCCCAACACCTCTATCCCAGGTTTTTGAGATCCATGATCCTTCAAAATTACTAGCACAGAGGCCTTGCTCCCATAAACGTTCCACTGATACTAGCTGCATACAAGAAGGCCAAGAGTATAAAGTAAACGAGAAGAATGAGCTATAACTAAGATGATGCACAGGGAATCGGATTAACGTGTAAACTATTAGTCAGATAAGTGCATCTTGAAAGCAGTTTATATGCAACCACAATACCATAAAGAAATAGAGAAGAATTTCAAGGGCCCCTTTGGTAGAGCTCCCAGCTTCTGATTTTTTGGATTCACTCCTGATTCTCCTGTGAAGTGATTCTGATGGCTAAAAGTGATTCTCTTTGATTTGTCTAGGATAAATTCTTAGAATCAGGATAGAGAATCACTTCGCAGAATCAGGAGAAGCTATTTTTTTTTTACTCCCAGCCCCTTAGTTCATTTCGGAGAATCACTTCACAAAATCAGACAAAAATCACTTCTCTTGAAAAGCAGCGTTTGGCAGAGCTCCCCTGATTCTGTTTGAGAATTAGGAGTTGAGAGCTCTGTCAAAGGGGCCCAAAAAATAACAATAGGTTAACCCAAAGGATATTAAACAAATGAATCAGATCATCCGGTGGGGTAACTGGTAACAATGTCCTCTGAGGAAACAGGATCACCGCTTATTAAAACGAAGTAACTTGATCATCTATCAGTGGTGCAGAGGGTAGGTCGTCAGATAAAGTTTGGAAGTACACTAGATTTTAGACTGACTTCAGGTGTGTTCAAGGAAAAAAATTCAAGCATTTTTTGGAGGGCAGAATGTTTTTTTCCCTTTCTAGTCGTGCAGTGTACAATGTTCCAATGTTTTTGCTATAGTTATAACCAAAAACATAAGCAGAAAATCATCAAGGTGCATATGAGTCTAAACATAATAAAGAGATTAACGCAACTCACTTTACTCATTAATGACACAAAAAGTTCAGCAATAGATTCTTTATTTCTGCTCCCAAAACCCTTGTACAGCGAGACATTCCTCTCAATACTTGCAAAATCTGAACCGTCTGCAAGACAATAGAAGCTATTTTACTTTAATATCAAGGAGAATGACATGAGCTCAATTAAGGGAGTACCTTTCAGTATGGCAGAAAATGCAGGTAATATTGGAGGATGCCGGGTCTGCAGTCCACGTCATACAACTAATGAGTACGTGCATTTTTCTACATACTCGAATACAAAGGAGAGCTAGGCAGAAATATACAATGAACTCAATGTATTCATGATTACCCATGTCGAATGTGTTAGAGATATGCTTCTGTTATTATAGATAGTTTATGTTAACTGTTATATATCTTTATGTAATTTACCCATTGTATAAGGGGCTTCGTGCATATTGTACCACCACCTGTACCCTATTTATATGGGCCACTGGTCTCCTGGGAATACAAGAGTAACAAGATCTGTTCCCTAACAGAATGAAAGCCAAACCAAACATAGAAAAGTCCATTTACCTGTAAATGGAAAGCAACTAAAGAAATAATCGCCATAGAGCTGATAGTTCGATCTTTTGGGCTGTTAATGCCATGAGACTTAGCCCAGAACTTCATCTGTAAAAAAAAAAAAAGAATATGTTTACAGTTGGCATATACTCAAATTGTAGATTTGGGTAGTTTTCAGTTAGCATCTCCATAAAAACCAATATTTCAAGACCAAGAACCACAATACCAGGTAACACAGTATCCTAAATCTTTCATCTATTGATGAAATAGATTTAAATATCATAGATCTTGACATGCCATCTTTGTTTTCTACTGAAATATCACATTCCACACCAGTTCCCTGATCAATAACCTTCAATACAGGAACGATAGCAGTAACAATTGGTAAAACCCCATAACAGCGACCATTTCCTGAAATAGGCAATGTAAGAGATATATAATAACCAACATTTGCATCGAAATAGTACTGCTAAGTGCCTTTATATGTACCAGAATGTGGTACAATGAAATTTTTGCTGGCGTCTGACAAAATGTATCAGAATGAAAAAAATTGTTAGATATGCTAGTCTAATTTTTTTGCTCCACGATTCCCCCTTTCTTTATCAACCTTATTCTATACCTTCACACATCTGTTTAAACGAAAGAAAGTGAAAAACTATTATACAGCTGCTTCTGTCAAGTCAAGATCCTGATTGGCTGATCCTAATTTCATGTGCTCAGGTAATGTCACAACTCACAACAACAATGAAATTTTACGAAAAGACTTGCGCAAATCATCACTCCATGTATTGGCATGTTGTTTTTAGAACTGTGAATCTTGATTTTGCAGGAGTAAATGTCGAATTCAATGAACACACAAATCTCATGTGAATAAAGCATATGGGTTTACAATTTGAACTTTTCCTAAAAAACAATATCAATGCACAGATGGTGGTGTCACTATGAGAACTTTTGGAAAAACATTGCATGGTATCTTTTGTGTATAAGCTAGATAGTGTAACTAGATTGCTTTGTGCTCATTCTGAATTAAAAAAAAATGCTATGAAAGATGTACAGGCAAAGGTGAATGAAAATAAATGCTATGAAAGATGTGAAAAAATCTTCTCAAGCCAGTAATTACTTTGATGACGGTGAAGAATTTTTGCGAGTCTCCTAATAGCAGAAATTTTGTCCTTGCGAGAAAATTCAGTATTGATGTCAGTATTAAAGTTGACAGAGAGGTCGAGGTCACTTTTAGCAGTAAATAGATCCATTGTGAATGATCCAAACGGTTCCACGACAGGAAGTCCATTCTTTTTACCTGAAAGGAAGCACCAACGAAGAAAGCAGGTTCAAAATATTCAGATCGAAGGCCTTCTTAGTAAATGTTGTAGATGCAATATCTCAAAAGCATTAAGAACTTAAATGATCAATTGACACTGAAAGAGGTGTACATGGATAAACTGAATGGAGAACAAAATTCTCAAGCCATGACAGGCCATTAAAGGAAATGCTGCTGCTGCTGAGGCAATAAAAAGCCTCCCCGAGTGCAAAAATTCAGGTCTGCTAGGAGTCAAACTCAGGTGTAATATACATGGCTGTCCATGAAATTTGAAAACTTAAAATAGATATATGATATGCATGTGTTGACAGTTATCACAATAGAGTTATCAGAATACAACTCCTTTGACCCCATGATATCAGAAAAAAGATCTCTCACCAAATATTTGTTCAGCAATTTTGTTGAAGACATTGATCATAACTTGTCGGTGCTCATAGTCGACTGGCTGTGGTTGCAATGATGTATACAGATCCTGAAGTAAGTCCTCTAGGGTTGGAAGCAGAACAGGATCCACGAATGCCTCTGACTCCGTCTCGCACCTTTCTGCATATCTGCGTAGCGCTGTGTATAATCCAAAATTCGTATCACATCTTACCGTTCCACAGCATGCATAGTAAGTTTGAAATAATGGAATTGCAGGCGCAGGCCCAGAAGTAGGCGACAAGAAAACACCTTCAGAACCGTTTGGCCTAGTGCGAGTTAAGCAAGGCGACAAATTTATTTTCTTCCAGAAACAACCAAACAAGTGGCGGCTACGAAATGAAGCATCTATGAGCTACACTTGAACTAAATGGTAGCCTATTTACCGATTCGGACAATACAACGGCACTAGAGCATCCAATAGGAAATTGGGATATTAAGACAAACATTTTTACTGGAAAAATGGTGACTTTCTGATCTAACTGGCTTTTTTGAAAAACAAAGTGGTAAAAGAAAGGTTCTTAACTGACAATTCCCAAGGTGCTTTTGGAACTGCACACGAGACCATGTCACAAATAATAGTTGTAATTTCAACTATCTATCATTACGGCATGCTCGATTCGGATATTCATATACTGGTCACAAACAATCGGAAATGGTCGCAGGCAAGGATATAAAACCTGGTACCTTCGGAATCCCACGAGGTTGCCACGCTAGGCCTGCAGGATAGAACAGAAACGGAAAAGAGCTCAAACACATGAAAAATCACAAGAATTTCAGCTATTTACCATCAGACACAAGCAAGAGAGAGTCTGCACCACCCCCCCCCCCCCCCCCCCCCCCCCCCCCCCAAATTTCAGAGGAGGGAAGGAAAAGTAAAACCCAAGAGAGATAAGAGGAAAGAGCGGGAAGGTGCAGGGAGAAGAGAAGAAACCTTGGGAGGTGGCCCTGGGAAGAGGAGGACTCAACGGTTGGCGGGGCGGCAGCGGGAGGCGATGCGGTGGCGGCCATGGTGGGGAGTCGGACGGAGGACAGCAAGGACAGGGGATCGAGGAGGCAGGCTGACGAGAAAACAGGAAGGAAAGGCTTCTTCGTGTACACGGGCTCGGCCATGAGGAATCAATCAGCCCAAGGCCTCACTAAGCGGCCCAACCGAAACGCACCATGATGAGGAATTGGCTTCCCTGTCGATCAAAAACGAAATCACTGGTGTTTAAACATTAGTGTAACGATCATAAATTATTCACACGTAAAGAATCACAAATATATATGTAGTGTTTATTCATAGCTAGAGATGGACAAATAAATGAATTTTGTAAAACATCGACAACTTTCCTGTCTTATTAATGCACTGGATATGTTCGAGGCGGCATCCTTTGCTGTTTGTCATCTCATTTTTGTATCTCTTTTTTGTCCTATTTTAAATATTCTTTTGTGTTGACAAATCATTGGTGTATTAACATGTTCATTGTTGTATCCAGACATCTGAGACGTGTGTTTAAAGGTTGTCTGCATTATATGTGATGGGCTCCGGCCTACCCTATTGCAAGTTAACTGGAGCATGGCTAGCTGTATACCGTAGTGATTTAGCAATTCACCTTTGATGTTTCATACAATTAGCATTCAGCAATTGATCATCAAAGCATTGTGAACAACGACAGCTTCCATAGGCATGGGTGAGAGCTCAGAAGAAAGATAGCGTTATATTCGCTTCTTGTTTGTTGCAATGAGCCATACACAGCAAGGCAGCATAAAAATTTGGACTGCAACGGAGGAGATTGAATTTTGCTGTGGCCATGAAAGGTGAGAAAGTTGATTTTTTTTTAAAAAAAAACCAATGGCAGCCATACATGTTGACAGTATCGAGCACCGAAAAATTCCATGGCTTCAAATTAAGCTGTTCATCCCAGGACGAGCCTTTCGAATTCGAGTACAAGTAAAACAAATTGACTCCCACATGCTACATCCTAGATTCCAACCTGTACACTGCGGCTGCAAAAATGGATGCGGCAACAAGAACCACGCAGTTTCTACTGAACCTTTTCCAGTCTTCCATATCACGCCTAGCAACAAGGAGAAAGAAAACCAGTGTTCTTTCTAGGCCCTCAACAATTTCCTTTGGGAGGCCTTGTCTACCACCCTATATATATGGATTATATATGGAGATGGAGTACATCGTATAAAGATGATTCAACCAAAGTGACAGACGGAATTGCTTTGCCAAATCTTATCTTAGCAAACTAACGAGTGAAGCTGGGGGAAAGAGAGAGAGAGAGAAAAAAAAACTCCGTCGAAAACCTGAGATTGAGATGCCAAAAATCGAGGAGCGCCGGCAGCCATCGTCGGCGAAACACCATGCATGGATCCCGTACGTACGGTGGCCCGTCGGAGACCGAACTGGGAATCGCCGGAGCAGAGAGTGCAGCGCCATTGGAATGGATCCGGGTTCCGGGTTTGATTTCGAGTACAAGACGTGGAGACGGAGCTCGTGTCTGCCTTAAATAGGAGTCGATCTCGTTTGTTGGAACGACGAGATCGGATAAGCGGATTTTCTCACTCCCAGTTATCGTGTCTGAGGTGAGAGTTGAGAGTTGTCGAATTCACGAGATAAACAGCTGAGATTATTGATTTTTTTTTATAGAGAGGGCTCTATTTGTCATCCTCTCTGTCTACCCCACTTCATATCAACCCATCTCAAAAACAATTTACTCCAAGATCGGCGGCCCTTGCCAATGTTGCTACGCTCTTTCCGAATCGGTTCGGGCCGGCCCAAAGTCTAACCACGTCCAGACGAGATAAAAAAAAAATTCATCGAAATTTCATATTTTCCAAAACAGAAAAAGGTTTCAGCCTGACTTGACAGTACATTGCTGAGGATCCTGATCTGGTTAATCTGAACTCTAATCCATTTCAGCCTTCTTCTTGCACGCTCAGCAGGCAGGCGTGGTACTTGTCGAGGGATTTGCATATTTAATACTTAAAACATTGCATTTTTTTTTATGATTTTATCATCTGTATCTGTAAAATCACATTATTTTTACGGGTAAAAATCCGAAAGACCGGGTACTTGCCGTGCACACAAAATCAAATTTTCTCGAGGTACAAGTCTATCAGCACGTTTACCGTGGAATGCGGTTGATAGTAAAACCAAAAAAATAATAATATTGCAAAATCAAAGGCGTCGCAGCTAAAAAAGATGCAGTACTCTCGTCAGGAAAAGAAGAAAGCTGCGGCTGCAGGACAGGGGCCAACAAAGCGTAAAGCGAAAGCGCCAAACATTTTCGGGAAAAGGGAGGGGGCTAACCACAAAAAATACTACGGCCGCGCCGCCGCCCCTCTTCTCCCTGGACCTCCGCTCCCGAGTCCCGAATCCCTCGCCGCGGCGGCCCCTCTGATCCTCTCTATGCGGGTGAGGAGTGTGGGCGGCGAAGCGTGGCTGCGGTCGGCCCTCCTCTGCCTGCGCGCGGGGTCCTAGGAGCCCAGGCTTAGTAGGCTCTCCAAGCTGCCGAGCCGAGCGCCGCAGCCTCACGCCGGCGCGGCTCCTCTGTTCGCTTCGGCCGTCGCGCCGCCGCTCTTCTATCGCTGCTGGAGTGCGGTACAGTAGATCCTCCTTACTTCGCACCAAGACTTCCCGGTCCTTCCCTGCGCGGAATTTCTTCCTTTAGATTGATGCATCCCCCACAATGCTAACTGAAAGTCTTGGTGACCACAGCCACATGGAACTGATCGATTCATTCCGTTTTTTTTTTCTTGGCAGAATAAATAAGGCGGAGCAGGCTATCGCTACTCCCTTGGTCTCTCTTTCATGGGGCAGCCTGGGGCGGACTCTCCTGTTCAAGGGAAGGAGTGCAATGGCGTTGTCCCTGACCGCAATGGTGCCGTTACTCCAGCTAAGCAGCAGTTACAAGGGAAGGATGCACTGCGATATGCAAACATCCTCCGCTCGCGCAATAAGTTTGCTGATGCCCTCCAGTTGTACAACGTTGTGCTTGAGAAGGAGGGCACCAATGTGGAGGCCCTTATCGGGAAAGGGATTTGCCTCCAGGCACAGAGCCTGCCAAGACAGGCCATCGAGTGCTTCACAGAGGCTGTTAAAATCGAGCCTCAAAATGCATGTGCTCTCACACATTGTGGTATGATCTACAAAGATGAGGGTCAATTGACCGAAGCTGCAGAGGTATTTTCAAGCTTCAATATGTTTGTCTTCTGCTCTTCCAATTGACATGTGGCCTCAAAAACCGTTTCAATTGGAAAATTTGGATCAGGCATATCGAAAAGCTCAAGCTGCAGATCCTTCCTACAAACCTGCTTCGGAATTTCTAGCTGTTGTGTTGACTGATCTTGGAACTAGCTTGAAGCTAACAGGTAATACAGAGGAGGGAATCCAAAAATATTGCGAAGCTCTGGAAGTAGACAGCCACTATGCGGTACCATCACCACCTCTTGCTTGTAACCATGTCATGCCAGTTTTTTTATCATGCGAATGTCTTACATCTCATTTATGCAGCCTGCTTATTACAACCTTGGGGTTGTCTATTCAGAAATGATGCAATTTGATGTGGCTCTTACTTGTTATGAGAAAGCTGCATTAGAGAGACCATTGTATGCTGAAGCCTACTGCAACATGGGAGTTATATATAAGAACCGAGGAGAGCTAGAAGCAGCAATTGCCTGCTATGAAAGGTAACCTGTGATTCTTTGGTACACATTAAGTTGCCAGTAATACACAATAATGACATATTGGAATGACTTTTCTTGCAATTTGACTCTGCACCAGGTGCTTGACTATCTCTCCCAACTTTGAGATTGCTAAGAACAACATGGCAATAGCGTTAACTGACTTGGGAACAAAGGTCCTCGCCTCTTCCCTTGTTATTTCAACTAACTATATTCTTTTTTGGTATTTGTTGTGTACCATGTACATCTGTTGTTTACCTTCATCTGCCTTCAATTCTTTTCGTAGTGTTCATGCCTGACAGAATAGCTCCATCACTCCAGCCTTTTTTTTTTTAAAAAAAAAAGTCAATTCAAAATTGTTGCCCTTAGGCCTTACCGCAGCAAATTTATCTCATATAATTTTTATTTAGGCTTAGTGAATTTTACTGGCAATAATAGAATTAGTCTTGGGTAACCTTAACAAGAGCATCAACTTACACATCACTTAGATCACTATTGCTACCTGTTCAGTTACTAGTACTACCACTCCTATTGGTATTTTCTGATGATCAATGAGTTCGCATTTGATTGTTATTGATTCATGACACAATTGAAACTTTAAAAGTTCTCAGGTAAAAATTGAAGGTGACATTAATCAAGGCGTGGCCTATTACAAGAAAGCTCTGTTTTACAACTGGCATTATGCTGATGCCATGTACAATCTTGGTGTTGCATATGGCGAAATGTTGAATTTTGAGATGGTTTGTTACTAAAATTTGTCTTTGGTTTTGTTTTGTACCCATCAATATTAACATTTAACCTTTCTTACTGATAATATTATATATTTCTGTGTTGTGTGAAGGCTATTGTCTTTTATGAGCTTGCCTTACACTTTAATCCTCGCTGTGCGGAGGCGTGCAATAATTTGGGAGTAATATACAAGGACAGGGACAACCTTGACAAGGCTGTTGAATGTTATCAAGTAAGCAAAACTAATTATATGCTTCCATTCAGGCTATTTGTGGACTGGTTACCGGTATTAATTCTGTCTATATTTCTATGTTTTAGATGGCCCTATCAATTAAGCCAAATTTTTCTCAGTCATTAAATAACCTTGGAGTTGTTTACACTGTTCAGGTCTGTTCCCCAGTTATTATATTTTCTTGAACAGTTCTTGTTGTGGTTGTCTAGTTACTTTGTTGTTCGACCTTAACATAATATGTATGTTCATTAATTCATACAGGGTAAGATGGATTCTGCTGCAAGCATGATTGAGAAGGCCATAATTGCAAATCCCACGTATGCTGAAGCATATAATAACTTAGGTAGTCCACAGCCAACAGTTGCCATGTGGGACTTAAATTCTACTCCCTCCGTCCCCTTTTACTTGTCATTCTAGGTGTGGGCACGGAGATTAAGGATGGTGGAAAAAGTGGGATGTGCTGAAAACGAGAAGGAGAGAGATAGAGATAGGGATGTATTGGGAATAGAGAAAGGTGTATTGGGAAGTGAGAATCTCCACTACAATAAAAATGGCACTTGGTGATGGCCGGTCGTGGCCACCAGTGCTGAAAGGTGGCCCCCGCCCCCTTCTCTCTCCATCTGCAAACTGACGCGTCAGAGTGAAGTCTCTTCTTGAGCCAACGAATCTAGCTTGTACCGTCGGCCGCCGCTCGATGCTGGTCCATGCCCGCTCTGCTGCACCCCTGCCCTGTTCAGCGCCCTCCTGAGCTCCCTCTGCCTCACCTCCCTCCACGACACGCGCTGGCTGCCCCATCTCCACGGCCTCCGTCCCCTCCTCAGCCTGGCATGGCCACTGCCTTAGCCATCCATTCCCTTCCCAGGAGCCGACGTCGGCATGAACTTTGGCTCGGCCTAGCCGTAGCCACAGCCGGCGCGCGGCTCCGTGACCAGTAGCTGTGTCTGCTCGAGCTATTCCGCCGTTTCTGACAGCCTAAGCTAGAGAAGTGGCCCTGATTCCCCATCCAATGTTTGCACAGAAGCCTGAAGAAAGAGCAAGAGAGCAATGGGACATAGCTCCATGGGCTGCCACCTGATCTGTGCACTAGGAATCGGTTGGCATCGGGGCATGTGGGCGGTTCCATTTCCCTGGTGCGCAAATGGCTGTGGATTTGGAGCTGGTTGTGCAAATGAGATAAACCATCAGGAAGATGAAAGGAAGAGCCGAAGAGGAGGCCAGAAGCTTCATGATGGGAAGCATTCATACCATGGGTCCCACAATCTAACCGTAGCTGACTTGCCTGGGGAATTGCGATAAACTACTGGATTGAGTTCATTTACCATGGGTCCCACGTGTAAGTGATTCAAAGTAGGCAACCCATCAAGCATTGTAACTAAGAGTAGCAAATTGAAAAAAAAAAAGATCGACCGGGTGGCAAAGCACGGGCGTTATGCTAGCGACAAGTAAAAGGGGAAAGCTTGTGAACTCTAAGATGACAAGTAATTGGGGATGGAGGGAGTATCATATATGATACTGTATATTCTTGCTAAACATTCTCCTTTTTTTATTCTCTGAGCCTATCAGATCATATATGCCTTTTTTATTGACCTCCAAATTCCGTATTAACTCAGTATAATTGGAGCTATTAACTGACAATTGACCATTGCGCTCATCCTAGGTGTTCTCTACAGAGATGCTGGAAATATCACTTTAGCAATACAGGCTTATGATAGATGCCTTCAGATTGACCCTGATTCACGTAATGCTGGCCAGGTACTCTGTTTGATCTTGATTATAATAGTTTAGTTATTTAATATTTATTAATTACAGCATGTAAGTCTTGAAGTGCTCTTGCCCAATTTGCTGAGCTACCTGCGACCATATTTTTAATGTTATGCATCTACAAATATTTTTATGTCTATCATTCTGGATTGAAAATGTTATTTAACCTTTACTTGTAATTGTGTACTATGTTTTGTTGATGTTTTTTTTTTCTTTTCATTTTTGTGGACATATGTTTAGCACAGCTGATGCTATACCTTACATTCTCCCTTATGTGTTAACACTCACATGACAATTCATTTTTCCAGAATCGCTTACTTGCAATGAACTATGTTGATGAGGGCACAGATGACAAGCTTTATGATGCTCACAGGTTATTCTATGGACTGCATGGAATAGACATGACAGAATAGCTTCTAATTTCTGTGTGTTATATATGGGTGTAGCTATTCACTTTCCTTTTTATCTACTCCACAGGGATTGGGGCAAGCGTTTTATGAAATTGTATACACAATTTACTTGTTGGGATAACTCAAAAGTTGCCAATCGCCCATTGATCATCGGTTATCTGTCCCCTGATTACTTTACGCATTCTGTGTCATACTTCATTGAAGCTCCACTTACGCATCACGAGTACACAAATTACAAAGTGGTTGTCTACTCTGGTGTTGTGAAGGTAGATACAACTGTTTCCTTTTATATATATATATGAACAAAGTGGTAGCTTTTCTTAAGGTACAAATTTTGTGTTGAAAAGTAAGCATACAAAACATTCTTTATCAAAACAGAGGTGGTAATGCAGTGACCAACAGGAAATTCGTAATTACATTTGTGTATGTATTGAATTTTGGGTGTCTAGTTCCACATGGTGTCATTTCCTGCTTCATGATCTTTATAGTGTCACTGAGAAATTTTCTTTCCATTTATGTATGGTTGGCATTAGCATCTACCCTTGCACTGCTGTGATTTTTTTTTAACACAAGCTTCTTGTTTTCCTCTGTTCTTTTTTATACTTTGTTCTCTAGTCTGTTATTGTTTCTTAATATTTTCTTTTGTTGATGATTTTTTTAGGCAGATGCCAAGACGCTTAGATTCAAGGATAAAGTGTTGAAAAAGGGTGGGTTGTGGAGAGATATATATGGCATTGATGAAAAGAAGGTTGCTAACCTTGTGAGAAAGGATAAGGTGGACATACTTGTGGAACTTACTGGCCATACGGCGAACAATAAGTTAGGATCAATGGCATGCCGACCTGCTCCCATTCAGGTACTTTGACGCTTCATGATGCATATATGTTGCTTAATTTCAGAGCTCTGTTTTTACATTCTGCAAACTTGGATGTCTTTTTCCTCACAGCTTACCTGCTACGGCATGATTATATACTTTCCCTCCTGACTAGTTGAACAATTTGAGAATCTTTTTTTAAATGTTTATCTGATTATTTGGTGAAGACGGCTTCTTTTAACAAAAATGTCTATTTCCACACAGGTTACCTGGATTGGTTACCCTAACACTACAGGTTTGCCAACAATTGACTATCGTATCACAGACTCATTGGCTGATCCACCTAGTAAAAGCCAAAAGTAAGAGATTCTGATAAATAGTTATCTGATATGCTACTATAGTTATTGTGACTTGTAGTTTTCACTTTCAGATGTCTAGAGGCTCATAATAGATATTTTCTACAGGCATGTCGAAGAATTGGTGCGCCTCCCTGAATGCTTTCTTTGTTATACTCCTTCACCAGAAGCTGGGGCTGTTTGTCCCACCCCAGCCATTACAAATGGTTTTGTAACGTTTGGGAGTTTTAACAATCTAGCAAAGGTGACACTTTGCACTTGAATACTTTATTTGTCCATTAAATTGTAGTTAGGCCATTTACATTTTTTTTGGCAGATGACACCTAAGGTATTGCAAGTTTGGGCTCGAATATTGTGTGCAGTTCCCAACTCCAGGCTTGTGGTAAAGTGCAAGCCATTCTGCTGCGACAGTATCAGGCAGAAATTTTTGTCAACACTAGAAGAGTTGGGTTTGGAGTCACTGCGAGTTGATTTGTTGCCACTCATCCATCTCAATCGTGATCACATGCAATCATATTCCCTTATGGATATCAGGTGAGCAGTTGTCTAACCTTTGCTTGTCTCGCCTTTTAGGTTAAACTAGACCATTTTTTTTGTATGCTGCTGTCTGCAAATGGGTAGATCTATGCTAGCAGATACGTTACATTGTTTGAGCCTCAGTTCCCAAACAAATATTCAGAAACTGCATTCTCAAGTATGGTCCTCTGCACAATAGTCTGAATTTTGTTTCATTTGTTTGTAGCCTGGATACATTTCCCTATGCTGGAACTACCACTACATGCGAATCTTTATACATGGGTGTTCCATGCGTGACGATGGCTGGTTCGGTCCATGCTCATAACGTTGGTGTCAGCCTACTCAGCAAAGTTGGTATGTAACTGATACTTATGCCCCATAGGTGAAATCGTAGTTTTTTAAGTTGTGAACTGATTATGATTGGTTGTGCTTTATCTTTCGCCTGCATGATTTTGTGTGACATGCATTGAAAGGCTCACTTTTCATGGCCCTGTTGTCATGTTACTTACAAATAGTAATGCCATATATAGATATCATGAATGTTTTGAACACAGATAATGTTAGGGTGTGTTTGGATTGTAGCCCACAAATACCTTACCAATATTTGGTGAGCCTTTAAATTTTAGTTGTCGTTTGCTTCATAGCCAACAATTAGAATGCCAAATAAAATTTGGCTACGCCAGCAGAAACACGCAGCCAACGATGGTCGGAACCAAGGCGCCAAATTGCTCGCCCGCGCGCTGGGAGCTGGTTGCCAAAGTTGCACTGCTGAGGTGTCGATTTCTGAATGAATGCACACATTTCGAAATCTTTTGGATTAAAAACTTTAAACACCTATATCTTCTTAATTATATATCTGATTTATGATTTGTTTTCACCATTATACTCTTTGCAATTAAATCTATAAAACAAGATCTCATTTGATTATATTTTAATGTTAAATAATTATAATAATTTTTAAAGCTCACATGTCATACTAATATCGTTGCCAAATATTTGGTAAGGCTACAATCCAAATGTTAATTTTCTACTTGTTACCATCGATTTGGTAAGGTCATGATCCAAATACATTTTCTTTACCAACGATTTGGAATTGCCCTCGATTAGTAACACCAAATTTCGGTATGGCGACCGTTGGACATAAACCAAACAGGCCCTTAATCTTTGCCACTAAGAGTAAATTATTCTATCTGGCAGCCAGATCATATTTTTCCACTGTTAAATGGGGTTTACCTCCATATTGAATTATGGATTAACAAAATATGATGTTTCTCTTGCAGGGTTGGGGAGGCTGGTTGCCAAAACAGAGGATGACTATGTCAGGTTAGCATTAGAATTGGCATCAGATGTCACTGCCTTGCAAGAACTTAGAATGAACCTTCGTGAGCTGATGATGAAGTCACCAGTATGTGATGGAGAGAACTTCACACGTGGCCTGGAAGCTGCATACAGAAACATGTGGCTGAGATATTGCGATGGAGATACGCCATCTGTCAAGCGCCTAGAATTGTTGCAGGAGCATCCAGTTGCGAATA
Source organism: Zoysia matrella (assembly GCA_001602295.1). Classification (NCBI taxonomy): domain Eukaryota; kingdom Viridiplantae; phylum Streptophyta; class Magnoliopsida; order Poales; family Poaceae; genus Zoysia; species Zoysia matrella. The sequence continues at coordinate 5,687 of BCLG01001388.1, read as the reverse complement.
AGCAAGATTTGGAAAAAACTGCTGAGAAATATTCAGTTATGAAAGCACAGAAATCAAATGCAACTGTGGGGACAGATAAGCAGCCCCAAATAACGGTGAATGGTGTTATTTCACCTGAGACATCTGCATCCTTGAAATGCCAATCAAATGGTAACAGGAAGGAGGCTCGTTCCATTGATGCAGGTGAAAACTGATTACCGTAGCATATACGGTATTGGTGTGGATGGTAGCTTAGAGGGCTCGCTTCTGAGAGGCTAAAACTGGGTGTGTCACTTGATTGACACTGGTATTAGATAAGAGCGCATTGTGTGTCATCCAGATGCGAACATTTGGGTGACCTGTGACTTTGTAGCAAGTGTAAGATAATTGATGGGGAAAAGCCAAGAGTTTGATGTTTAGAGCTGTATCCCCATGTAGGTTTATTATTATGTGATACCATCAGTTGTAATATTAGGACCATTAGAAGACACCATCTGTGTGCATGTAAAAACAGAAAATTTGAGTCCATTTAGCGGAGGCAATTTCTAGATGTCATTATCCTTTGCTCCTGAGTCTTGTGATTGTGAGATACTTTGCCATTAGGTTTGTACCAGTAGGATTGTAGTACTAGGATACCTAGTAAAGGCTTGTGAGTTCATCTGAGATCAGCGCGGCATTAACAGTCTTGCTGACCGTAAACGTTACGCGGAGGGAAGCGGGTGAAGGGAGCCCATCACTCGTACTCGCGGGCCCACCTGGAGAATAACAAGGGCAAATACGTCAATAAGTTTCTCAACGCATTGGTTAACTCGCGACGAAGGCAGCGCCGAGATTAATCCCTTCATCAATTCGCAACCGTTTTTCTTTCCTATCCTCCTCCTTCCGAAGAGAAGTCGATCAGTACCTCCCCCGGGAAGACGACGCCAGCAATCGCTTCTAGAACGTTCGGTTCGGCCTCTTCTCTCTCTCTCTCTCTCTCTTTCTCGACCTTTCCTCCTCCTGTCCCCTTCCAGTTTGACCTCTCTCCAATTCCTCTTTCTATCGGTGAATTCGCGTGATGTAATTCGTTGATTACTCGTAAACTAGGGTTTGCGTTTGTGGCAGTTAATCCCGGGCGCCATGAGCAGCAGCAGCAAGCAGACGCTGATATACAGCTTCGTGGCCAAGGGCTCCGTCGTGCTGGCGGAGCACACCGCCTTCACCGGCAACTTCAGCACCGTCGCCGTCCAGTGCCTCCAGAAGCTCCCCACCAACAGCACCAGATCCACATACTCCTGCGACGGCCACACCTTCAACTTCCTCGTCGATCGCGGCTTCGGTACCTCTGTCTTTCCCCACCCTAATTAATCCCCTCTCTTCTCTCTTCTGCGATGCTACATTAGTACATAACGGTGAATTGACCATTGAGTTCGCATCCAGTGTTCCTGGTGGTCGCCGATGAGGCGGCAGGGAGGAGCGTGCCCTTCGTGTTCCTCGAGAGGGTCAGGGAGGACTTCATGCAGCGGTATGGCTCCAGCATCGACGAGGAAAACCAGCACCCGCTTGCCGATGAGGATGACTTTCTCATCGAGGATCGGTTCAGCATCGCCTACAACCTCGACCGTGAGTTTGGGTATGAAATTTCCAGTGGCCATATTGGGATAGATGTTTGTGTTCTGTTGTTACAATTTAGTGATTCAAGAGTGTGTGATTTATGTGCAGGCCTAGGTTGAAGGATCATATGCAGTACTGTGTTAATCATCCGGAAGAAATTAACAAGATCGCCAAGGTGAAAGCGCACCTGTCGGAGGTCAAAGGGATTATGATGGACAACATTGAGAAGGTACACACACAGATTTATTGTTACTATGTACAGAGGTAGCTTGCCGTTTTCAGTTCATTCATCCCAAGCAAGGATTGCACTAATGAACCTTTGATGTTATTCCCAGTGTCATTGATCTCATACAATTAGCAATTTATCTTCGATGTTTCATACAATTAGCATTCAGCAGGTGATCAAAGTATTGTGAACAATAGGCACAGTGCCTTATCCATAACTTTTAACACAGCTTTCTATTTATGATCCACCATATATTTGTTAGTAGTCTCTGGACATGATGTGGAACTATAACCACCTCTTGTGTTGGATGCAGTTAGCATCAGCAAGAGATTAACAATTATGGATAGTTGCCACAGCTCCCTGTGTCTCCAAAATTCTCCTTTCCATGTTTACGATCTTTCTTTTTGTACTCCTGTCTGACTTGGTTGGACTTTTTGGTCAGATATTGGATCGTGGTGAGAAGATTGAACTTCTGGTGGGCAAGACAGAAACCTTACAATCGCAGGTATGCATGATTTGTGATGTTTTTGATAACCTTAATGAAAAAAGGGGTTGTTTTGTGTGAAAATAAGATGACTTTGAATGAGGAACACGCTGTTATGTTTGCTTCAGGCCGACAGTTTCCACAGGCATGGGCGGGAGCTCAGAAGGAAGATGTGGCTTCAGAACTTGAGGTTTAAGCTGATGGTTGGTGGGGGTATCACAGCACTGATTCTTATCTTTTGGCTCATGATTTGCGGAGGCTTCAAGTGTTAGGGCATTCATACATGATCTCTTTTTTTTTTCTGTGTTTACTGTTGTGGCCTGCGCAAAGAGTGACCCACTAAGTCAGAACTTAAGGCAAAGAGACCTCAGATATAACTTTTACTTTCTGTCCTTCCTCGTACTCATATGAGTGCAGTAGTAGGGAGCTGTAGCAATGAAGAACTCGGTCGAAGAATGGGTTTCTGTTCTGATATCATGCCTTATTATTAGTGGACTCCGGGATCTTTATATAGCTGTACTCTGTAATCCCTGTAAATGTAGAACACGCTATAACGCAGTCTGGTTAGTTTGGTTACCGAAACGTTTCAGATTCACAAGAGCTTACAAACGCATGCTAATTCACCTTTTTTTTTGTACCCTAGTGATTTAGCTTGAGAAATGATCAGATGTTCTCGAGTAGTATTCTGTCTGGCAGTATCACATTTTTACTGAGCATGGTTATGTTGGTCGGTGATTAAGAATGCACCAAGGCAATCATGTATCCCTATATACTTCTCCCTGCACTGTCATGCAACATGTCTTCACATTTTTAGGTCTTTTGGTATAGATTCTTGTAGAAAATAGCTTTTTTAGAAAAACAACTTCTCTACGAAAATAGATTTTCTACGAGAAGCAATTTTCAAACTGTTTGGCAAAATGGATTTTATTGTGGTTTTAATAAATAAATGAGTGTAGAATCCATATGAAGTAATATTTTTAGTGCTTTTAGTTTATAATACAAATTAGAGAAGTGTTTTTTTCTAAGAGAATATAGAAGCATTTTTTTTAAAAACTGTTTGGTGAATTAATTGTAAAATTTGAAATAAAAGCACTTTGAGAATCCATATCAAACGGGTTCTTACGAAAATTATGATGGTTTGATGACATACTGATATGTCAGAGGATGTTAATGAATTTTTCTGTAACCACGAAAGGTGAAGAAGTTGATAATAAACGATAGCAGGACTGGCTAAGCAACCATGTCGATAGTAATGAGCACTGAATTTCTCTGGCTTGAAAGTTGTTTATCCTACGACGAGCCCAGCCCATGAATGACCAGCCACATACGACCTCGATTCGAAAAGGGCCTCGTCGGCCCAGCACGCCTCGAGTCCCGTTATCATCCAACGGCTGGGAAGTGGGAACTGGGAAGGCGAGGCGCGTCCGGATAAATCGCATCCTCCTCCCTCTCTCTCTCCTCCCCCGCAGAATTTCGAATTCTCCTCCCTCTCTCTTTCCTCCGCCCGCTCCTCCTCTCGCCGCACCTCATTTTGAAATCCCCCAGCCATGTCGTCGCGGCAGGACAAGGAGAAGGCCGTCAACGTCCAGGTCCTCCTACGCTGCAGGTACCTCCAATCCCGCCCGATACCTTCCCCTCCCCAGATCCGCCGTTGTCACTGACCGTGTGTCCTCCTGACGCACCCACAGACCCTTCAGCGACGATGAGATCAGAAGCAACGCGCCGCAGGTCGTCACCTGCAATGACTTCCAGCGGGAGGTCGCCGTCACGCAGACCATCGCCGGGAAGCAGTTCGACAGGGTCTTCACCTTCGATAAGGTAGTTACATCTCCGTTCCCCTTACCATCCTCTGAGATCTGGCACTTGCACAACCTTTCTTCTGGTTACAAGTGGTTCCTCACTTGTACTTTGTGTTCTTGTCATGCGCCTGATTACTGAGTGCTTAGTTTACATACTAGTGGGGAAATCTGATGCCTAGCGTTGCTTAATAACCAGTCCAGAGAGTTATTGCTGTAATGAAGCGGTTTGAATCTGTACTTCTGCACTCGACTCGAGTGGCCTGCTTTGCAAATTCAAATGGCTGCACTGCACTGCACTGCTCTATGAGATGATTCCAGTTAGTGGTGTGATAACTAACAAGCAGCCACCTCCCCTTTCCCCAGGTTTTTGGACCCGCAGCAAAGCAGAAGGACCTGTATGATCAAGCAATTATCCCAATTGTAAATGAGGTCTTGGAGGGCTTCAACTGTACCATCTTTGCCTATGGTCAGACAGGGACAGGGAAGACATACACCATGGAAGGAGAGTGCAGGAGAGCCAAGGCAAGTCTATGCTGCATTTCTTGAGTGTAGTGTATGTATGTTTCGAGGTTGGCTGGCTCACTGTTTACTTACCACATTGATGGAATGCTTGCAGAGTGGACCAAAGGGTCAACTACCTGCAGATGCTGGGGTCATACCCAGAGCAGTCAAGCAAATTTTTGATACCTTGGAGCGACAAAATACTGAGTACAGTGTCAAGGTCACCTTTCTCGAGCTGTACAACGAGGAGATCACTGATCTTCTTGCCCCGGAGGAGATATCTAAGGCTGCTCTTGAAGACAGGCAGAAGAAGAACTTACCTCTTATGGAGGATGGCAAAGGTGGAGTTCTTGTAAGAGGTCTTGAGGAAGAAATTGTGACAAATGCAGATGAAATATTCTCCCTGTTGGAAAGAGGCTCTGCCAAGCGTCGCACTGCTGAGACACTGCTCAACAAGCAATCCAGGTCCATCTCACTACCTGTCTTCTTCGAAATGTACAGTTAAAGCAAACCTCAATGCTTATTACTGCCTCTACCTTTCAGCCGTTCACACTCCCTTTTCTCAATCACTATTCACATAAAAGAGGCAACCCCTGAAGGAGAAGAGTTGATAAAATGTGGGAAGTTAAATCTAGTTGACTTGGCTGGTTCCGAGAACATCTCTCGTTCTGGAGCTAGGGAGGTACTGTGTAACTTACTAACTTGCCTGAATGCTGATGTTTTTTGGACAAATGGTAATCTGAACTAAGGCACTTTTCTTTTGATCCATAGGGCCGTGCAAGGGAGGCTGGTGAAATCAATAAAAGCTTGCTCACTTTGGGACGTGTGATTACAGCTTTGGTGGAGCACCTTGGTCATGTTCCTTACAGGTAGGCAGCATCAATTGCTCATTGGTTCTAAAGTAAATGTGTACAGAGCACTTTCTTTACTTTGGCTGGAAATTCATGTCTTTCAGGGACAGTAAACTCACAAGATTGCTCCGGGATTCATTAGGAGGGAGAACTAAAACTTGCATTATTGCTACTGTTTCACCCTCCGTTCATTGTCTCGAGGAAACCTTAAGTACACTTGATTATGCACACAGGGCAAAAAGCATCAAGAACAG